>JACBXF010000035.1:443877-466462 GCA_014183025.1 Harringtonia lauricola
TGCCGCAGAGCAGGTACAGGCAGGGGGTGAGGGGAGACGAGTGGTTCAGGGGGGGGGGACAAAGAACAGACGGGGGGGAGGGGTGGCCGACTTGGGTTGTTGTTTTGTTGTCGAGTGGGCGAGGAGGAGCAAGACACGCGAAATAGCTGGAGCAAGCGCGCGTCTTTGGGTAGAGTGGGTAGAGGTGGCAATGGGCGAGCTGCAGCGAGTGCCGTCGTGGAACACAGATCTCTTAGAAGACCGTGCCCGTGGATTTGCCTGGGCGCCGTTGAACATATGTCGTAGTCGCAGCGGCTGCCGGGGATCGTTGTCTTGTTAGGAAAGGCTCGCCGTGGGTATCGCCTAGCCAGGATCAAGGCAGAAGCGATCTCAGGCGAGAATATGAGAAATGGAGAAATGGGAAGGGGGGGTAGAGGAGACGGGGGCGAGGAAAATAGGAGGCAAAGAATACGGTAGAAGAGAGAAGAAGTGCAAGAGAGCAAGAAGAGCAAGAAAGGTAAGAAAAGCAAGAGAGCGAAGGTCGATGAGGGTGGATGAGTCGAACTAGGTGGTATTCGCCAGTGGCATCGTGCAGGAGACCGTCAGGGGCGTCGATTTGTCCGTGCTGTCGACGAGGTGCATCGAGCTCACAGGTGAGGGATGAGGCAAGCCACACAGGCTGAAACAAAGAGAGATCGCGAAGATAGCAATAAATCGAAGACAAGGCTATTGACCGGCCATTCTCCCTTGCGCCTTCCTTGTGCTTGTCCTAGTCCTGCTGACTTGTTTGGGGGTCGTCTATTCCAGTTTAGCAATGGCAGCGGACCCTGCTCTCGGTCAGCAGAAGAGGTCGAAAGCTGTTGACGGTGGCAGTGGTTCGCTCGTGCCTTCCTTCTTCGCCCCTCCCCCCACGGGAAGAAACAGCAGGAGCAAGGACAGAAAGAGCGAGAAGCCAAGACAACAGCCCGCTGTCGCGACAGAATAAGAAGGGGCGGGCGATGGCAGCTGGAGCTTTCCGCTAGTCATACCCCACAGGGCAAGACTGCAAAGAAGGAGCGGGCAAGTTCTATACCCCTCTCGCCTGCCGCTCTTATACTATAAAGATTGACCAACTTTGTTCTTTCCCCCGAAAGGCGCGTCCCGTGATTTCAGCAGGATCGCAAGGAACAGCTTCAACACGTCAAGCCCATATCTAGCCCACATTCACCCCCTGCTCGCGGCAGTTTGGAGCCTGCTCCTGGCCAGTTCCTTGCTGGCAAACTGGTCTCTGCTCCGCGCCCCTCTCTCCTCTCTCTGCCTGTCGGAGACCCCGGTCGCTGAATCAACTTTGTCCACCCCTGTCTGCTCTTTTCTTCCTTTTTCTTGCCTTTTCCTGTCCCATTTTTTTCGCCTGCGCCATTGGCCTCAAAAAAGAAAAGAAAAAAAAACAATGCTGTTCCTCGGCGCCAGCAACCTCACTCGAGGCCTGAGCCACGGCGGACGCCACCAGTTCCCTCATCTGCTCTAGTCGTATCATATGTTCTCGTGCACTGCAGAATCGACCCCTCCCCCCCCCTATCCGCCATGGCCTGCCGCTAGGCTTGCCGAAAGGGGTGGCCTGCTGCATGAGCTCCATGCACAGCGGCGTGTATGCAGACCATGCTCTCGACCGCTGGCCAATGAAAAACACCCACCTAAAACCGGCTGACACTCCGGCAGCCATCTTGACTGCTCATCTGCCCTTCCCTCCAGCTCGTATCCGCCTGTCCTTGCTCTTTCGACACCCTTCCATGGCTTGCCCGCTCTGGTGTCCGATGAGTAAGAGGACGGGCCGCTAATGGTGCCACCATTTCAGGCCGCGACGATCCCAGTGGACATACACCCCCATTCGCCCATTCGAGCTGTCATGCCACGAGAAGCCATTCTCGGCCCTCACAGCCTCTGGTCCCATGACACCTTTCCCGAATGCCAGCGGCTAGCCACCATGCGAGCAGAGTCTTGCACCCTCACGCGGTCGGCCACAGCCCACTCACCGTGTTCTTCCCGCGACGGGGCCATCCGCTGGTGCCGACTAGGCAATCGACGGGCAACGTCGAGAGAGGCGAGGAAAAGTGGGCCGGCGACCGATTTGGAGGCCAAGTTCAGACCAGAAATGGGTTTGCGGAGCGTGACTGGCCCAGATGGATCTGCTGTCTCTGCCAATCGCAGGCCTGAAGCGGCCCCCGAGCAGTCACGCCTCGGCAGCTAATGGAAGCACGCGCCAGCAGTTCTTCGGTGGTCCGGGATCGCTTGGAAAGAGCCGCATATTAGAGAAGCAAGATGGAGACAATTCGGCAGGGCTATGACGACAGCTCACCAGAGTGTGAATCTCTCAAAGACTCATATACGCTCCGGGGCGGGCCCTTCCTAGGGCAGGCCGCTTTATAGTTATTTTGCTACCCTGCATTCCTTTCGCTCTGCTCTCTCATCTCTTTGACCTCATTGCTCTATTTTTTCCCTTGCTTGGGGCCCTTCTCCACATAATTCCATGCATGATGTGCTGGCAGACGGCACCAGCTTGTCCATAGCGGCGGAGCAAACCGACACATTGGTGTTCTCTGTCCGCTGGCGCTGGCCATGGCTCCTCGATCTGGTTCTCAATTCCTTTCTTGCTTCTGTCGTTGGCTACCTATTGGTCTACCATGTCCATGTCCCACACGTTTGTATATGCTCGACGTCAACGTCGACCGGCCACTACAACGACATTCCATCCCTCATGACACCTATGGTTACATAGGCCCTGGACTTGGTCGACTTCTGGCGCACATAATATCTTACGCTTACAGTTCGAGACCTGGCCATTCCTGGTCGTGCCGCGTCTGTTTTTCTTTGTTTCAAACGTCACCGCTCCTACGCAAAAAAAAGAAGAAAAAAATACCGATGCTGAGACGAAAAAGTGCCTTGTCCAGTTGTAGGGTTGAGTTTGAATTCACTGGGTTGGTATAGGCTGAGCCGCCTTTCAGCTGCTCAGCTTCTCTCCACCACGGCCCTCTGCCAGCAAAGAAGCGGTAAAGAAGCGGTCTGGTAGAGCACTGCGGTCCAGAAAACCGCCTCCCTCAGCCACTCTTTGCCGCCAGCGCTCCACCATTTACCCGACATTCTGTAGGCGAGGCCAATAGCTGATAGGTCATGTCCCGAATGCATTCTGTGCATGAAATCGTGAGGCTCGCAGTGCTGATAAGGCTGTCGTCAACGTCCAGAAACGGCAGCAGATGATTAGACCAGGCGACAATAAAAAACTGCTGGCACCTTGGCAGCTTCCATTACGCCCCGATGCTGTCTATGAGCAAGCCGAGCCGAGTGTCTGAGCAGACAGCTGAAGTGGCAAGATCCGATGGCCTCCGTCAAGAAGCGAAGCTGTGGGCTGCCGACACCAGAAGACGCTCACAGCGTAGATTCCCCATTCTGTATTACCGTGTAATTACGACCCATGCAAGAAGAAGAAAAAAAATTGGTCCAGGCACTGGCTGCAGGAAGGGACGGCTCGACGATAGCTTGGCTGTTCCCTATTCCATCCCTCTCTACCTGTGCGGTTGCCCATTTTGGTAATTGTGCGGGGAAGGCGCGCTGGACGGCAACCGCAAATACTGCTAATCCGACCTGTAAGGATCGACGCGTGTTTTCGATTACAGTAGCTGCTAATACTCGGTATTCTGAGCCGCACGAGCCCAAAAGTCTCGTTGTATCCACTGACGACCGCGCGAGCAGCGAACAACGACACAAACCCCTTCCTCTTGCGATTACGCTCTGCCTGGGTGTCCGGCCCTGCTGCAACGCGTCTCTGGATTTTTCTGGCAGCATTGGCATTTATCGCGACGCGGCTGCTGCACCCCTGCCGCCTGTTTGCGAAGTGTCCGCCGATCCAGCACGATCAAAATTTTTGGTAGCGCCGGCGCGAACTCGACGGGAAACTCTGCCCTCTCTCGCTCCTCGAATTCTGTGGCTGCCGACTGCTCCCATCGGATTCCCAGTCTTCTGCCAGCCGCTGCGTCGACGCGGTTGTTCTTCATCTCGTCTGTCCCTTTGCGACGGCATCAGCGTCTTTTCACGGTACGCGACACAATCTTCACCATAAAACGCCCTTCGGTCGAGTTGTTCCTTCTTCCGCCTCTCTCGCCTTTGGTGTTTCTCTCATTGCGCCCTGCTGTCTCTTCCCGCAAGGCAGCCAGCAAAGAACCAAAGGAGGAGAGTGCAGAGACGTGATAGAACGCCCCTCCCCCTCCCCTTTCGCGCTCATCTTGGCTGCAGTTGGCCACTATTCACAGGATCGTCACGAACGCAACCGGGTGCATAGACGACTGAAATAAATTGCACCGCCCAACAGTAGGTGCAGGTGACGGGAGAGCGACAGCTGGGACGCCCCAAGACGAGAACGCAGCCGATGGGCCACGATGATGCACATGCACCGGGCGCTTCAGACAACACGAAGATGACGCTGTCCAGCGTGCGGCCCAACGGGCTCAGGATGGCCATCAAGAAGGAGGCGGCTGGGGGCGGCAGCAGCAGCAACAGCAACAACTACAGCCTGACCCCCACGCCAAATGGTTCCAAGGACGACTCCCTCTCGCCCAGCCTGTCGCCCGACGATGTCAAGATCGCGTCGAGCGACAGTGCATCGACCCCCGACACCGGCCCGGTTCCAAAGCCGACGCGCAAGCCGCCGTCTGCGCAGCAGCAGAAGACGGGCACGGCGACCTCGCCTCGCCTTTTCGACCACCTTCCGGACGCCACATTGGAGGCCACGAGCCAGTTCCAGATGATCAGCGACTGTCTCTACGGCTCCAAGAATATGGGCTCGTCGGATCATGACGCCTTCGAGTGCGACTGCGCGGAGGAATTGCGTACGTGACATTGCATCTACTCTGTTTTTTTTTTTCTTTTGAAGGGAATGCCTGGCTGACGTGTTATTGTGTGGGCACAGGAGACGGCCGAAATCTTGCGTGCGGCGAGGACAGTGACTGCATTAATCGGGCGACGAAAATGGAGTGTGTGGGTGGCGATTGCAACTGCGGCGACAGCTGCCAGAACCAGCGGTTCCAGCAGCGGCAGTATGCGCAGGTGTCGGTGATCAAGACGGAGAAGAAGGGCTTTGGGCTGCGCGCGGATGCGGATCTGCACGCAAACGACTTCATCTTTGAGTACATCGGCGAGGTGATCAACGAGCCGACATTCCGGCGGCGCATGCTGCAGTACGACGTCGAGGGCATCAAGCACTTTTACTTTATGTCGCTGACCAAGAACGAGTTTGTGGACGCGACGCGGAAAGGCAACCTGGGCCGGTTCTGCAACCACTCGTGCAGTCCCAACTGCTACGTGGACAAGTGGGTGGTGGGCAAGAAGCTGCGGATGGGCATCTTTGCGGCGCGGCCGATCCGGACGGGCGAGGAGCTGGTGTTCGATTACAACGTGGACCGGTACGGGGCGGACCCGCAGCCGTGCTACTGCGGCGAGCCCAACTGCACGGGCTTCATCGGCGGCAAGACACAGACGGAGCGGGCGACGAAGCTGTCGCAGGCGACGATCGAGGCGCTGGGCATCGAAGACCCCGACAGCTGGGACACGGCGGTGGCGCGGAAGCCGCGGCGCAAGCGGCCGAGCGAGGACGACGAGGACTACGTCAACGGGCTGGAGCAGAGCGGGCTGACGGAAGAGGGCGTGACCAAGGTGATGGCGGCGCTGATGCAGTGCAAGGAGAAGTGGATTGCGGTTAAGCTGCTGGCGCGCATCCAGGCGGCGCGGGACGACGAGCGGGTGGTCAACCGGGTGGTGCGGATGCACGGCTACCAGATCCTGCGGTCGATCCTGACGGCGTTCCACGGCGACAACAACGTGGTGCTACAGGCGCTCGACATCCTCAACCAGCTGCCGCGGCTGACGAAGAACAAGATCTCGGACTCGAACATCGAGTCGGTCGTGCAGACGCTGACGACGTCGGAGCACGAGGACGTGGCGGCCGAGTCGACGCGGCTGCTGGAGGCGTGGAGCAAGCTGGAGACGGCCTATCGCATTCCGCGCAAGAAGATCGACCCGCACGCGCCAGCGTTGGCGGCGGCGGCGTCGTTTGAGGACCGCCGCGGCCGGGGTGACAGCAACAACGACGACAGCGATGCGGGCAGCAGCTCGGCGCGGCAGCGCGTGCCGGCGGCGGCGCCGGTTTCGCCTCTGCACGGCATGTCCGTACCAAAAGGCCCGCGCAGCAGCATCCCGCAGCGGATTACCACCTTTTACAATGGGGTGGTGCCGCTGCGCAACCGGCGGGGCGGCCAGAAAGGCAGCGGCCTGCCCCCCGGGTGGTTCATCGCGACGGACCCGAATGGGAACGAGTACTACTACACGCAGAGCGGAGCGACGACGTGGACGCGGCCTGCGCCGTCTGCCGACCTGGGGCCGGGGCCGGGGCCTGCGCAGCCCAAGGCGCCGTCCAAGGCACAGCAGGAGATGGTTGCGGTGCAAGAGATCATCGACAGCCTCACCAAGGAGACGCCCCGGCCATCGGCTGCGCACACGCCGCAGACAACGAGCACGCCGGTGCCCGAGCCCAAGGCAGAGAAGTGGCGGTCGCTGCCGCTGGAGAAGCAGATGAAGATCTACGAGAATACGGTAGGCAAACGCATGGATTCATGGATTCATGGATTTGTCCCGGCTAACCAGACAGTTGTTCCCCCACATCAAATCCGTTACGGATCGATTTCGGCATCGGCTGCCGCGGGAGGAAATCAAAAAGTTTGGCAAGGAGATCAGCAAGAAGCTGGTGGCATCGGATTACAAAAACAACCGCGTGGGCGACCCCAGCACGATTGCACCGCGACAGGAGAAGAAGGTCAAGGCGTACGTCAAAGACTTTTTTGAGCGCGCGGCGAAGAAGTACCAAGAGCACGAGAAGAAGAAGTCGGAGCGCGAGGCCAGGCACGCGGCGCGCCACGCCAAAGACAGGCCGACCGTGTCGGCAGCAGGACATGGCGAAGCAGCGCCGGGCCACAGCACAGCGCAAGGACACCAGCTGGACGGCCATGGTGATGATGGTGGTGGCAGTGGCCGAAGCGCGGAGCCGGCAGGCAAAGAGGACGAGCTGGCGGCTCTGGACGACGTGGCGATGATGACAGACGAGGGGGAGGAGGGGGAGGATGAAGACGAGGAAGAAGAAGAAGAAGATGGAAAGGGGAATTTAGCAGCCGACCACCGCAAGCGGAAGCGCAGCAACAGCATCTTGGAGGATGGAACGGCGTCGCCGAGCGTGACGCCGTCAGAGACACCGTCGATGAAGCGGGTCAAGGACGAGGAGGGCGGCACCGAGGCATCATCGACACCGCCGCCGCCGCCGCCACCGCCGCCACCGCCGCCGCCGCCAGAAGAAGAAGAGCCCGCTGCGGTGGTGCTGACAGAAGCAGAGCGGCAGATGCGCGAGCAGGAGGAGGAGCTGGTGCGGGAGAACGAGGAAGCGCAGCGGTTGGACGAAGAAGAGGCAGCGCAGCGGCAGGCAGCAGCCATGCACCAGACGGACGGGACGGCGAACGGGGTGAGCATGCCGTCTTGACAGCATCTCTAGGGTTTCCCGTTCCTTGTTCGAATGGCTTTGGTTCATTCCCTCTTGTATTATCTTTTTCGAGTGTGAATGGGGAAGATGCGATGCCGTTATTGACAAAACAAACCAGGGAGGCATGGAGACGGGAAGCGGTGTCGTGCCATTTGTATAGCATCCTGGCCGAAGCAATACTTGTACACTACGTTTTCCAGAGAGTTCTTTGGATGTTCAAGGCGCTTGCACCTGAGGGTGAAGAAGTACCAAATTAATATGAAAAACTAATGAAATTTCAAAATGCTAAAAGGGCAGTCGCAACCCCCATTTGTCTCATATGTTTCCGTTTCCGCTTCCGTGTTTCCGCGTACAAAGTCACGCCATTTCTCTCTTTTTTATCTTTTTTTCTCATTTCTCTTTCTTACGCCGACACAACCTTTTCCAGCGTCGACACCAGAATGTCGGCGTGCTTCTCCTGGAAGATCAGCATGGGCCGCAGGCGCACAGCGCTCTGGCCGGAGCCGCCAATGTTGACGCCCAGCTTCTTGGCCTCGGCCAGGACGGCATCGCGACGGGGGCTGTCAAAGGCGATAAAGGTGCCCTGGCCGCGGCCGCGCAGGTTGAGGATCTCGGTCGGGTACTTGGCGGCCAGCGCCTCCAGCTTGCCGTACAGGTAGTCGCCGACGCGGGCGGTCTGGGCGACGAGGTCGTTGGCCTGGATGTAGTCGATGATGGCGCGGTACAGCACGAAGCGGGCCGGGTCGCCCAGCCAGGTGTTGAACTGGCGGTAGGGCTTGTTGGGGCGCAGCTCCGGGTTGCCAAAGTAGTAGCCGGCAGTCTGGGCCTTCTTGGAAAAGGTCACCATGTCGGGGGGGTCCTGCAGGTTCCAGTGCTCGTGGGCCCAGAACTTGCCGGTGGCGCCGACGCCGGTCTGCACCTCGTCGACGATCAGCAGCACGCCGTGCTTGCGCGTGAGCGCGCGCAGCTTGCGGAAGAAGTCCGGGCTGGCGTGGTTGTCGCCGCCCTCGCTCTGGATCGGCTCCACGATGACGGCCGCCGGCGGCGCGTGGAAGTGCAGGATCAGGTCCTCCACCTCGGCCAGCGACGCCGCCTCGGCGGCCGCGTTCTCCTCGGCGTGCGCCTCCAGCGGGTACTTCAACTTGGGGAAGGTGGCTTGCGGCCAGTCAAAGGCCGGGATGTCCAGCTTGTGGATCGGCTTCGACCGCGTCGTCGACAGCGAGCCGAACAGGCGGCCGTGGAAGGCCGACCGGAACGACAGGATCGACAGCTGCGACGAGCCGGGGCCTTGGTTGTTCATCACGCTCGTCAGCTCCTCCTCGCTGAACTCGACCTGCGCGCCGCCGCGCTCCTTCTGCCGCCGCCACATAAAGGCCGCCTTGTACGCCGTCTCGTTGGCGTCCGAGCCGGACAGCGCCGTGAACACCTGGTTCAGCCCGGGCGGCGCCACCTTAAGCGCGCCCGTCCGCAGAATCTCGGCCCATTCGGTCGACGGGAAGTTGCCCAGCGCCGGCCGGTTGATGATGGCGTTGGTCATCGTCTCGCTCTGGGCGGCCGCCTTGAGCGCCGGGTTGTTGTACCCCACCGGGATCGACGCAATCTGGGCGTACACGTCCAGCAGCACGTTTCCATCCGGGTCGACAAGGTAGTTGCCGTGCGAGTTGCGGTAGTCGCCCACCACGTTGACCGCCCGCGTGTCAAACACCGCGTTGAGGTCCTCGGCCACGGCCTTGGCCTTGGGACCCGGGATCGCCGTCTTGACAGACGGCCCTGCCGGCTCAGTGGCCAGCAGCGTCGACAGCACATTGGCGTCGGTGGAGATGGAAGCAGAGCCCATGATGAAGGTAGGGGGACGAGCCGAGAGAGAGGTACGAGAAAGAAGAGACAGAGAAGACAGAGGGGACGAGACACGAGAGACGGTCGACCGACACGAGCTGAGGACCAAGCGGCCCCGACCTCGAAGAGCAGCGGCCATGGCTGGTTTATATAGACGAGAAAAAATCTCGTGGTCTGTCTCAATGGATGGTTTGAGCTATTGTAGCCGAAGCAGCCTCTCCCGGGAAGAAAAAGAGAAAAAAAAAAGGAAAGGGCGAAAAGGCGAACAGGCGAGAGGGGGGGGTGAGGGCAATGTCTTGTCTACCACCGGCAGCCAATGGATGGGGGGGAATTCTAAAAGGAAAAAGGGAGAGGGGGGGTGTCCTTTTAAGATGGCCGTGGGCTAGAAAACAGGGATGAGGGGTTTGTGCAGTCTCTCTATCTCTCTGTCTCTTTCTCTCTCTCTCCTTCTCCCTCACTTAGCAGCAGCACCGGCACGGGTAAGTGCAGTTGAGCTTGGTCGGACAGCTCTGGCGGCGTCGGCGGGGTTCTTGCCTTATCGGCGGGCTGCCAACGGCATTGCACTAGCGGAGGGAAGGCGTGCGACCGCATGGACTTTCCGCATTGGGCAATTTGTACACAGCTGACGACCCGAGACAGAAATTAAAATAAAATAAAAAAATCACCAAAAAATAAAGAGACAACCCCCCCCCTCAAATTTTAGCAGAGCCGGCCTCGGCGGCCTGCGATCTGGCCCACCACGTTGGGCGCGCGCGCACCGTTCGTCTTTCTTGTCTGCGTCCGTGCTAGGTCTGGTCGGCTCCACCGGAGGGATCACGCTTGCTCGAGAACTCGTCGCACAGCGTGTGTCCCACGGCTGGGGCCGACTCCACGCCAGAGGCGATCGTCACGATAGCACGGCCGCGCCAGGCAGATTCGGGCAGTTCCATGCGAGGAGAGGCGAGGCTTGTGGGGGACGTGTCTGGCAGGCGAGGCACGCTCACCAGACCAGGCAGCCGACGACATCGCCGTTATCAGCCTGGGTTGCCCGCCGGGTCGGCAGGCCTTGCCTGATCCGCTGGCTGTTGGGCAGAGACGTCGACTGACGGGCTTGAGATTATCTTGACAAAATCTTTGACAAAATCTGTCGACAAAATCTCTGACAAAATCGCATTACCCATAGCTAACAATACCAAGAACCGAGAACCACTGAACCACGAGCCACTGAACCACCGAGCCACTGAATCACTGAACCACTGAACCCGATCCGAACCATCGCATCCAAACACCATCTTCGTACATATTTTGCCCCCAAGAGCCGCCGGAGACGGGCAGAGCAAGGCCAGGAAAGAACGCGCGCACACACACACACGTAAGACAACCACTCCCCTAGCTCGGCGGCTCCGTCTTCTCCTCCGGCGGCTGCAGGCCGGCGTTCTGCGCCACGCGCTTCCACGTCTCCAGCTCGCGGTACAGCCGGTCGACTTCCACCTTGAGCTTGTCGTTCGAAGCCGACAGCTCTGCTATGGCCTGCTCTGTGAGTAGCTTTTCCAGCGTCCACTTCTCAATGTTCTGCGTCTCGTTCTCCTTCAGCTGCGTGATGAACACCACCGCCCGCTGCAGAATGGACCCCTTGTTCTTCTCGCATCCGGGCACGATCTTGGCCAGCTCGTTGATTCCCTCATTGATGGTTTCGCGGCGTCGGCGCTCCACTGTCGTCAGTTAGCATGGCTGCAGACGCAGTGAGGTAGTGAGGTAAGGTGGGGGTAAGCGCACCTTCTTTATGGTTGTCTTTGCGCATCTTGTGCCACTCATCCGACCCGACGGCCGGCTTCACCTGGATCCCTGCCCCAGGCCGCTTCTGCAGCACCCCGTTGGGGTCGCTGTCCAGGTCCTGCAGGCTGTTGTCGGCTTGCGCCGAAGTCACGTCCGCGCCGTACGCCGATGGGTCGTGGTGCTCGTCGTCCACGTGCTGGGCGGCAAACGTCTCCTCCGTCGGCTGCGGCACGTGGAGCGTCGGATACATCGAGTCCAGCGCGGCCGCAGCCGTCGACGATGCGAGCGCAGCGCTTGCCGCGCCGCCGTGCTCCACGGTCGCGTTCTGGATCACGCTGAACTCAGCGGACGTGAGGCCCTGGTCGGCCTGGTTGGCCGCCTCCATAAATGCGGTGGCCGCTGCCTCGATCGGCTGCGACACGCCCGAGTCAGATGTGCCGCGCTTCGAGCGCCGGGCGTCAGGTGATGCAGACTCCGTGCGGCGCTTCCTTTTCTGCGTCGGGCTGCCCGTGACAAGGTCGGGCTGTTGCTGGACAGACGCCTCTGCCATGGCCACTGGATTGTTAGCGAGACCGTTCAGCGCAGCGCTGTGAGAAGGCAGAGGGGTTGGTGGCGCGGCGCATGCGAATGACGACGCGACAACATTGCGCGACGCACTGTGCAGCGCTCTGCGCGACGTTCTGCACGACGCTTTGCGCGACGCTCGGCGTCGTCGCGTTTGCCATCGCCGCATCAATCGATGTGAGGCGTAGAAGGGAAAACGCTCCCCCAAATCAATAGACATCACGGTGCAGATGAGAATGCAGATGGGGGGAAAACAGTGTTGATGAAATCGCGACAGCGACGATGAAGCTGAAGGCTTTTTGCTTCATTTAATTGTCGCGGCGACGGCGCGCAAAAACAAGACAAAATGTGCGGTCGCAGGAGGAAAACACGCAAGGAAAATGAAGCAGTGCGACCGCCGGCACGTACCTGCGATGGTTGGTGATGCGCGCTTGCTGCTGCGTTCGGCTGCAGCAATTCGATGTCAGGTGATGCTTCACGAGATTTTTGGGCGAGCGATGGGAGAAAGAAGAGGAAGAGAAAAAGCACGTGGATGGATTGCACGGGGTTTCGCGAAATAAAAGGAAAATAAGCAAAGGCGGGGCTGGCGGAGCTGCCCAGTTAGCGCGAGACGTAAGACGTGGAAGTTGTCGGGTGCTGTGCTGCTATGAGCTTGAGGAATAAATGAGCATAAGGGACGAATGAAAGTCACAGGTTCAGGAATCAAGAAAGCAGGGGAAAGAAGAACGAGAATAGCAGGAGAAACAGGAGAAACAGGAGAGAATAATCAGGAGAAAAAGAAACAAGGGAACAGAAAATAGCAAGCTACTGATGCTGGAAGGAGCGTTCGGCGCACTTACGAGTGTGCGAACCTGGCCTTACGGTATGTGCCTTTCTTGGTGTGAAGTCACGCACGCTCACGCACCTGCTTGCCAGCAACCCTGACGGGATGAAGAAGGGGAAAGAGCAGCACAGAGGCAAAAACACGTGAGCGGGAGATTTGGCTGCTATAAATGCGCGCCCGAGCCGGACCAGTCACGACCCAGCCACCCAATCGTGACTTGTGCAAGGCCACATGTGACCAATGGCAGCCGGAGGGGTGGGGGACTCGGCTTTCGGTGGTGTGATTGGCCAACAAGTTGTCTGAACAAGCGGTGCTCTATTATGAGACATTGGTCTAGTGACGGCAGCAGTGCCAGGCGTCTGCTATTCGCATTCACGACAGGTGAGGGGAAAAAAAAACGGTCCAGCCTCCCGTGATTCAACCGCAGCTTCCGACACGGACACACACACACACGGACACACAGCACACACATGCACACATATGCACTGCCTTTGTTAGGCACATGACCCACACCACATGCACAGTGCACCACATGCACAGTGTGTACATCGCAAGTGCGCCTTTGCTGCCGGTGTGCGGTCGTGCGGTCTTGCTCTTGCACAATTGTCTGCTGCGGCGGGCAAAACAAGCACGGCCATGCATCAAGATAGCAGCAGCAGGGGTGGCACCCCGGCTGCATGCGGAGCTGGTCAAGTGATTCGGATCCGCCATCGGTCCCCAGTGCCGGCCACTGTGTGTGGTTGGGTCAGATAAGCTCGGGGAAGCAGCGTCCCGTGACATTGCATACGAGTACGCAACCCCTCATCTGGGTGGCGGCAAGCTGGCACGACATGGCAACGAACGGGTGACAATGGAGGGTGGCTTGTCGCAGTGCACGATCCCTGGCCTTGCTGACGAAATGCGTGAGGGTGACGAGTCATGCTGCTGGTGCCCGCCATTGGCGCGAGCCAATCCTGGTGCCGCGTATTCCCCACCAGGTCACTTCACTGCGGAACCGGAGAAATGATTCTTCCGCTGCCCAACATGGAGACGAGATTCCGGCGGCAACAAGCTTGCACAGGTGCCACCAAGAGTTCTGGCACGCACACTTCATCTCGGGCTGTCTGTGTCGTCGAACAAGACGAGGCACTGGCAACGCAGCTCTCCTGCATCTCACTGAGCGATCTGACTTGCAACCTGACTGCAACCCGACCAACGAACGACCCGACCAAACGACCCGGCCTGATCGATCACCGCCATCATGGCCGATCTCCAAGCGTCCAAGATTGACAAGGCCAACCACCTGCTTCTGGTACTTTTTGACCCCCGCCCACAGTCTCGAGAAAATACATTCTGACAATGCTCAGGATCAACCTCTCCTCCGGCTGCCCTACGAGCTGCTCCGAAACAACTTCCGCTCTGCCCACTTCACGGTCGAGAAGGAGAGCGTGGCGGTGAAGAATGCGCTGAAAGAATCGGCGACGGCAGGACTCAGCGGGCGGGCGTCGTCGGACGATGTGCTGCGCAGCCTGGACGCCATGCTGACGCGGATGCGGGGCGTGAAGCGCAAGCTGGAGTCGTGCGCAGCCGACGAGGCCAAGCTGTACCGGCAGGTGGACGCCCGGCTAGCACACCTGGCCGAGCTGGCGGGCATGCACTCGCTGGACGACGTGGCGTACGAGGCGTGGAGCCGGCGGCGGCTGGACCGGCTGCTGGTGGACTACCTGCTGCGGCACGGCTACGGAGACAGCGCCGAGGCCCTGGTGGCGGACGATGCGTCGGGGGCGCTGCGCGACCTGGTGGACATGGACACGTTTGCGCACGTGAGCCGCATCCGCACGCGGCTGGTGCGCGACCACAGCGTCGTCGAGGCCCTCGCCTGGTGCGCCGACAACAAGAAGGAGCTGCGCAAGATGGAGAGCCGCCTCGAGTTCATGCTGCGCTATCAGCAGTACATTGAGCTCGTCCGCACCCAGAACCCGGCCCGCATGGTCGACGCCATCGCCCACGCCAAGCGCCACCTCTCCCCCCTGCAGCACACCTACCCGACCGAGTGCAACCAGGCCGCCATCCTGCTCTGCTACCCCCCCGCTGAAGCCCCGGCCGACTACGCCGCCGTCTGGAGCCCCGACCGCTGGACCATGCTGGCCGATCTCTTCACCCGCACCCACAACCAGCTGCTGGCCCTGCCCGCCGTCCCGCTGCTGCACCTCGCCCTGTCCTCCGGCCTGTCCGCCCTCAAGACGCCTGCCTGCCACTCCTCCGCCCCTGCCGGTGCCACCGTGCCGGCCGGCGCCGACGACGATGCAGCCGGGCCGTCGTCTGTCAACGGACAGCGCGCCAACGGCCACCTGGCCAACGGACACCACGCAAACGGCATACCAAACGGGACGGCAGCGGCAGCAGCAGCAGCAGAATCAGCGGCATCGACAGCGACAGCAACAACGACATCAACAACAACGATAACACCAACCGCGCGTTCTGTGGCCGCCAGCCAGATCGGCGCGTCCGTGTGTCCCATCTGCTCGCCCGAGCTCAACGAGCTAGCGCGTCACGTGCCGTATGCGCACCACAGCAAGAGCCACGCCGAGCAAGAAACCATGATGCTGCCCAACGGGCGGGTGTACAGCTGGACCCGGCTGGAAGACCACGCCCGCAAGTCGGGCCTGGCGGCGGGTCTCATCAAGGATCTGAGGACGGGCGAAGTGTACAAAGTCGAAGCTCTGAAGAAGGTGTATATTTTTTAGTTTTTGTTCTTTTTTCTTGTTCTTTTTTCTTGTCTTTTTTTTTCCTTTTTCTTTTAGGGGAGTTATCATTTTGATTTTAGACTTTGGAGACAGGACAGCGTCGGGCTCCCAGCGTAGTATTACAGCGGGCAATATCAATACACTCATTCACGCAAGTTTCGTTCACTTCCACGTCTCCAACCCCGTGCACGAGGGAATAATAAAGCTATACACCGTTTCTGGGACCAAAACATGAAACAAAAACAAGGAAAAACAATAAAAGAAAACAATGAAAAAAAAACATGTGAGAATCAAAAGCGGCCGCAAAAAAGACAACACCTTCCTTTGCCCGCCCTTTTTTTCCCCTTCCTCAAAGAAGATCCGGAAATGAGGACACAACAAAAGTAAAAATGTAAGATACACAGGAGAGAAAAGGGCCCGAGGACTCCCACCCCCCCTAACGGCTCCCGCCAAAGGCAAAGCTGCCAAACACGCCGCCGCCACCGCCCGGCGTCATAGGCCCCATGCCCATGCTGTTCGTGTTGTGGCTGCCTGCCGCTGGCGTGCTCACCAGGCCCACGCTGGACGTGTGCGGCGTGCTCGGGCCGACGCCGACACCACCGCTGCCGCCGTTGGGCGTGCCGTTGGTGCTCGTCGTCAGGCTGCTGCCGTTGGCTCCGTTGACCCCGGCGCCCGGCGGCGTGCTCTCGACGCCGCCTGCTCCGCTTCCGGCGCCGATGCCGTTGCCATTTCCATTCACATTGCCATTGTTGCCGCTGCCGCCGCTGCCGCTGCCGCTGCCGTTGCCGCCACCACCACCACCCGTGCTGAAGCCCAGGCTGGCGCCGAGGCCGGTCGAAGAAGACGGATCCGGCACCATGAGCCCCCACACCTTGCCCACCTGCTCTTCGGGGATCTCGCCGTGGAAGATCTTCTCGCGCATCTGGAAGAAGACGCGGCCGGTCAGCAGGCTGTCGGAGCCCGCCTGGTGGGCAGCGCCGATGCGCTTGACCTTGAGCGCCTCGGCAATGTTCTCCAGGCCCGACTTGTGCTCAAACTTCTGCAGCACCTCAATGGACGCCGGGTCGCTGGGGGTCAGCTGGCCCGAGTTGTGCAGACGGATGGCGTGCTTCATGAGGTGCTTAACGTCGTACGTCGAGGGGAAGTAGAGCTTCATGATCTGGTCGAACTCGATCTCGTCGCTGGGCAGCGGCTTGCAGTGCAGCAGCTTGGTCAGGTACCCGAAATCGTAGCCGCCGTGGAAGGAGATCCAATGCACGTTTTCAAAGCACACCAGCCCCGAGGGAATCAGCAGCGCCGCAAAGTCGACGGCCTCGATGCCGTCCCGCTCCATGACGGCAAAGTCGATCCCCGCCTGCACCAGCGAGTCGATCGACGTCTGGTTGTACATGTCGTCCTTGAGCGAGAACTTGAAGTTGAACTGCCACGAGTACGGCAGCGCGCCTCCCTGCTGCAGCGCCCGCCGCCCCAGCGCACTCCCGAGCACCCCGCTCATGTCGCCCGCGTCTGTCGACACCGGCCGCGCCGGCGGTGTCTCGCCGTCGTCGTTGAACAGCGTGATGCCGATCTGGATCACCTTGAGCAGATCCACGTTCGTTCGCAGGCATTGGTAGTGGTAGTCGCTCTTACCGCGGAAGCTACCCATTGGCCGCGATACAACGCCGGGAAATTCGGTATCCTGGCACCGTCAGCCGTGCTCGTCCAGGGAGCAGGAAAAAAGAAGAAGGAAGAAACACCCACCATGGCAATATATGGATACTTGTCCACCAGATCCCGCAGCACCGCCATCTCCTCCACCAGATTGTGCTTCCACACCTCCCGTATCCGCCCTTTGGTGGGCAGACGGCCCGCGTGCGGATCGCCCAGCGCGTGCTGCAGCTGCTGCTGGTGGTTGTGGTGCTGCTGCGCCGCCGCTGCCGCCGCCACCGCCGCCTGTACTTGTTGGTGGTGCAGCTGCTGCTGGTGCGACTGCTGCTGTGCTTGTTGTGCGGCAGCCGCTGCCGCCGCCGCTTGCTGCTGCTGCTGCTGCTGCTGCTGGAGTTGCGCGCCGTGGGCAAAGCCCATGCGCGCCGCTTGGCTCGCAAGCCCCGACGCCTCGGCGCCGACGCCAAAGCCCGCCGCGCCCTGGTTCATGCCGGCCGCGGACAGGCTCATGGGCCCATTGCCGCCAAAGGGGCTGTTGAGCTGGGCCGCCACGGCTGCCGCCGCCGCCGCATTCGGGTTGAGGTAGGACGGCTGGCCCAGAGAGGGGTGCTGGGCAGCCGGGTGGCCGGCCTGGGGGTGGCCGGAGAACTGCTGGTGGTAGGGCGAGATGGTGTTGGGTCCACTCTGGAACCGCGACACCGGCGGAGGCATTCTTCTTCTGTTCTTCTTGGCTCGCGGGCGTCCTTGTTGCTAGTAGGACATTGGCGATGATCGGAGAGCTCGTATAAAAGCCCGATAAAAAAGGACTGCTGTAGTAAGGGGAGGGGGGTGGTCGAGTGGATTCGAGGTGATCACGTCGCCAGTCGCGTTTCGTTTCCTTCTTTCGTCGGGCAACTGGATTGACCGCAAGCAGACGCAGATCGGGCCGTCACAGGGCTGCAAACAAACAAAAAAGCATCAGAACACGACAAGGCACTCGTCAATTGATCCTCCTTCGCCCCCCAGCTCAATCTCCAGCTCCCAGCTCTCGCAGTTGTCTGCGCAACTGCCAAGGAGGGACACACCAGAGGACCTCCTCCAGGGAAGATCTTACCTTTTTGCGGTGGAGAAGATAGGGTGCAGGGGGAAAAAAATGCACAAAAAACCGTGTAGTAGGTTATTTTTGCGTTGAGAAAAAAAAAGGGAAAGGTGGAAGCGCAACACAGCTGTATGGTGTGGTGTACAGAGAGGTCAAAGTCGAAGCTGATGCCACCCACTTTCTCTCTTTCGCAGAGAGACACAGACAAAAGAGGGAAGGCATGTCGATTTCGCGGTTCGGATTATCTACTCATCCGAAAACGCTCCAGAGTCTCCACCGTGGCTGCTCGGCAGGGAAAGGGCCTCTTAATAGTGTAACAAGCCGACAACCCAGCAGGCAAAACCGCCCAATCCGGAGCGCTCGATTATTTTGCGGGTTGACATCAGTTGAGCTCAATTTTCCTCTCCCTCTCGCATCCACCGACCTCGACAGCTCACGGGCCATCGCACCCTCCGACGGCCGATTGAGTTTCGATTTTTCGTCAATTGAGCACACCCGCCATCATGCTTCCCACAAGGTGAGTGCGGCGAGAGAGTACGGCGGAAGAGAGAGAGAGAGAGAGAGAGAGATACAGAGAAGAAACGCAGTCTCGCTGACCGGCAGAATACTCCGGTCACACGGCCCCGAGCCCAACATCACCGGCTTCGACATCCGCGCCCTGCGCCACGCCGGCAACCACCCGCCCAAGTACGACCCGTGGGAGGCACAGTACGTACCGACAATACAGTCCCCCCCCTCTCACTCACTCCATCTAGACGACTCTTTCCTGACGAACCAGCGAGGCCTGGCGCTACAAGGGCCACTTCACGCGGTGGAACCGGTTCAAGCGCGGATTCCCCGGCCTGGGCATAGCAACCGTCGCATTCGCCGGCTACTGCGCCTACGAGCACTTCTTCCTCGGCGGCAACGAGCACGGCCACGGCGAGCACGGCCACGCAGAGGAGCACCATTAAGCGGCTGGACGGACAGACAGACAGACACAACGACGGCCACGAGGCTTCCGGGAAACAGAGGCCCGATGTACATATCGAGACAGGTCATAGGAATTCAACGTGAACAAGCTGCAAACAAAAACAACCGTGAACAATCTTCGCTTCGTTGAGCATTGCTGGCTAATCTATCGCTGTGCTGTGTGCTCTATAAGCGGCCGGCATGCCGTGCAGTCATCCGCTAAATCATCCGGAATAAACCAAAACTAAAATAAATAAAAATATCCAAAAGACAGTCAAGAGAAAACCAATCCAGACGCTGCCAGGCATCCCCGTGTACAGGTTACTCCAACCAGCCCTCCGACCTATGCAAGAGGTATAATGACAAGATAAGAATGAAGAAAAGGGATGAGTGTGCGTGAGAGAAAGGCTAGTAGCCAACGCCATTGACCACGTCGAGGGCGCCATCGACGGCCACCTCAAGCTGACCGACCCGCTGCTTCAGCTGCTTGTTCTCGTCACGCAGAATGCTGACCGTGTTCCAAGCAAAACTGACGTCCTGACCGCGGCAGTTGCGACAGCTTCCAGGGTCGTCGGCATCTGTGCTTTCGTCTTTTGGGGCCGTGGTCATGTTCTTCATGAGCTTCTGAAAGGTGCTCAGAGTTTGGGTAGGTGATGGTGATGTGAGTGTTAATGGTGATGTTTTGGCGCGCATCGATCCCAGGGCGGCCACCCGCGGATGCGACACGGACGAGGGAGCGGGCGGGCCGGACGCGTCGACGGCGTCGTAGGTGACGATGCTCGGAGCAATGGTAGGGCTGCGCGAGCGCGAAAAAACGCTGCTGGCATCCTCGTCGGCTGCGCTCTCCTCGTCGCCTTCGTCAGTGTCCTCGTAGCTGCCGTCCGACTTGCGCCACAGCCGCCGCACCTGGTGGCGCTGGGCTTCTTCGACGCCCAAGTCTTCCGAGATGGTCGACGCCGTCGTCGGTATGCCGGACACGAGCATGGCGCGCTCCTGGGCGCGAGCCTTCTTCTCGGCGGCCAGCTCCTCCTGCAGAGCCTTCATGGCTTCTTCCTGCTCGGCCACCTTGCTGGCCATGCCCTCTAACTGCATCTTGAGGTGCTGGGCGCGGGTCTCGGCCTCCTCGAGCTCCTCGTCACGAGCACTCTTCTCGCCCGCCAGCTCTAGGAGGGCAACCGCCTGCTGGCGGTAGGCAGCCTGAAACCGGGTCAGCAGCCCGCTGGCGTTCTGCTCCAGGTTTTTGTAGGCGGATGGCGAGAAGGGATCGCGGTCGGACGGATGGCCATTGGGGAAAAGGCCGCGTGCAATGTCGAGCCGGTAGAACTCATCCTGCTCCAGCGAAGCTGCCGTGCCCGCAGCGAGAGCCCGCGGGCTTGCCGGCGGCTGCTGTGTCAGCCGGGACAGAGTAGCCGACATGGACGATGCCAGTTGGGTGAAGCGGGACGGCGAGGTCGATGACTGTAGGGTGCTTTTTGGTGTGGAAGAGGCCTCGCTCGCAAAGGTCATGCCCCGGCTGCCAGGCCGTGGGGAAACGCCGCCGCCGCGCAATGCGGACGGGTCTGGTGTGGTAGCGCACGACGAAGCCACCGAATGGGCGTGGCTTGGGCTGCCTGCCTTGGAACCGGTGCCGCCAGAGAACCAGTTAGAGAAGGACTCGGCCACAGATGTGCTGCTTTCGGTGGTGCCGGTGGCGCGGTTGTTTTTTCTCCGGCTGGTGTAGGTGGTGTAGATGTTGCCTCGTGATCGTGACATGATATGGCCGTCGCTATCCTCGCTGTTGTAGCCGTCGGCGTCGTTGTCGTCGTCCTCGTGGCGGTCGTGGTTTGGGTATTGGCTTGAGCCGTGATCGTGATCGTAGCTGTGCTCGGGCTGAAAGGTCGGGATCGGCGGCCGGGCCGACCGGAACGACAGCGACAGCGACCGGTCAGGGGAGATGGCGCGACCAATGTTCTTGCTGATGGTGGAGGTGAGGGACGGCAGCAGGTTGGGAAACGACTGCTGGCGATGGTGGGCGATGAAGGCCCGGGACGCAGAGCTGAAGGAGGAGACAGCTCGGGACGACACTGGAGAGGAGTCGTCCGCATTGGCAAAGGCGTTGTGGTACGCTTGCACAGGGCGCAGCGATCCGGTAATGTCACTGAAAGAGTCGTCCGGGGTCGAGCACTCGTTGAGGGTCCGATATGAGCTGGGCCAGCGCTGCTGGCTCACGGGAGAGCGGGTCTGAGGGCTGATCTGGGAACTATGACCAGTTGGGTCATAGTCGTGCCGAGGGACTGGTGACGAGGCGGCGTGTCGGCTGTTAGACGATAATATTTGGTTGTTGTTGTTGTTATTGTTGTTATTGTCGTCGTTGTCCAGGCTCGGATAATACTCATACTGAGATGAAGCAAGCGGGGAGCCAGGACGCAGGCGTGGCCGGCGGCGTGACGAGGGTGAGGCATTCATTATGGGCAGCAGACGTGTGGGCAGGGTTGTGGGCCACTTAGCATGATGGGTTAATGGGTCGGGTGGGAAGAGGAAATGAGCAGCAGGGGAGGCGAAGCAGGGAAGAGAGAGAGCAGGCTTCTGAAACGAAACGTCGTAAGATGTGGTTGGGGGAGATGGAAAGGGAAAGCGCAAATGACTTGACGAGTCCCTTCCTATTTGAGATGCTGTCGGTCTTTGGTAGATGGAATACTCATAGACTCTCGATGGCTTTTCTCAAGGGTGTCCCAAATAGGGTTCAAAAAGGGTACTCCCTGAGCTCTCTCTCAATCTGTAAAAATAAAAATAAAAACAGACCAGACGACGCAACTGACGGCGGAAAGAGACGGCACGGCTGGGGTTCGGTTTGCATGAGCGACGGCTCCCAAAGCGGCGACCAGCACATCACAGCCTTTTGGGCAGACGCGAATGAGATGCGAGAGAGGCCTGGAAAAGACTGTGGAAGCCGGTAATACTTGTACTCCCGGACCGCTGGCTGCGTAATGTCAACAGACGGCAGCGGGGCTCGTTGCCGCGGGGAGGGCGCTAGGAATCGGCGCTGGCAGCTAGTGCGACAAGGGGGGTTCAGCAGCGACAAACAGCGCTAAAGCGAGTCCCGAGACAGGGGGAAGACTGCTAGGTAGATCGACAGAGCGTTGAAGAGAGGCATGGTCGAGACCGTCCAGGCATGTAAATACAAACGTCTCTGGAAATTAGGTGAGAGGTGCCCGTCTACGTCCCATATATTACGAGTATACGACCCTGAATACGAGGAATGAAGCAGGAAACGGTCAGAGAGAAAAAGACAAAAACGCATTGGAAGGAGCAGAAGCACCAGATGAGAAGCGGAAAGAAGAGCGGACAGGCCGGATTTTGCGGCAGAACAACAGGACCCGGCGCTGCCACGACTGCGGCGCAATCCCGATGGGGCCGGCGACGTGTTCTGCGTTCCATTCGCAGAGAGAGAGATAGAGAGAGAGAGAGATCAAGAAGCACACGAGCAAGCGGTCCCCAGCTGACAGCTGTCTCCATATTATCGATGCACCGTCAACCGTCAACTTCATTGATTTCTTCCATCGTGAAAGTGTTAGGGGTGAGCAGAGTAGTAGCAGCAGCAACAGCAGCAATCCCTCAAGAACAAAGGAAAAAATAATGCCAGCCTGATGCAGCTGACCGTCGCTCAAATGTCATCTTTATCCCAAAGGACCGCTGCC
>JACBXF010000035.1:466482-493452 GCA_014183025.1 Harringtonia lauricola
CCCCCCCGCCTCCCTCTCCCCCGACGCTGCAATAGAATCTGTTCGTAGCCAGCCAACTGCTTCTTGCGCAACAGACTCGCCCCACACTCAATGTGAGATTGTATACACGCGCTGGATGCTGTCCCATACAACAAAGAAACGGCCGCTCGGGGCCCGCTGTGCAAACGCCAGACGCCGAACCATGCCCTTTTTTGGTTGTCGTTTTTTTCTTTTTTCTTTTTTTTTTATCTTTCTTTCCCCGGTCCCTGTTTTTTTCTTTCTCCTGCAGGTTGACGACTCAGTAGAACGACTCCACAATGGTGTCGCGCAGCGCCGTGTTGACGTTGCCCGGCTTGTGGCCCTCGCCCAGCCGAAAGACGCTCTCGATGACGCTGAGCTCCGTGGCCGTGGTGTCGAGGCCGGTGACGGCCATCCAGTCATTGACGACCATGCCGCCGCCGATGACGCTGCTGCCGCGGTTGACCGACCCGGCCACGAGCGGCACCTGCAGCAGGCTCGACAGCTCGTCCTGGTCCTGCACGCTCGTCTTGGGGTGCACGAGCCCGCCCTGGTTCGACAGCGCCATGTACGAGCCAACGAGCACGTTGTCGGCAACGGTCTGCCGGAACACCTCGACGCCGAGCACGTCCGCGATGATCTCCTCGGTCTCGCGCTCGAGGTCCGGGTGCACGAGCGCAATGTGGTCGTTGGCCACGATGACGTTGCCCAGCGCCGACAGCCGCTCCTCGACCCGGCGAATCTTGACGGCGTCGGGCAGCGAGTTACGCAGGTGCTGCAGCTCCTGATCGGTCGTGTTGGTCGGCACCAGCAGACCGTTGCGGTTGCTAATTCGTTAGCCACTGTTACTCTGCACCTCGTTCCATCTCTCTCCATCTCTCTCCTACTTACCCTGTTGTTAACCGCCCCACGATGCGTGATCCGGCAATCGTTGTCCGGCATGTAGGGATGACGTCCTGCAGCTCGGCCTCAAAGATGCTGTAAAAGTTCTCGCTCGACCCGATGGCCACGAGAGCAAAGGAATTGGTCAGCGTCGCGAAGACGCCCACCCTGGAGAAAGTCAGTATTTGTTAAGGAAGACGTCTGACGGAGCATAACACACTCGTTGGAGTTTTCAAACTGCGCGCGCACCGCCATGATTGCTATGTCGCCTGGTTGTTCTTTTGGTCTGTAGATGGATGGTGCGGGGTGAAAGAGTGAGAGAATGCGATGGAGGGGTAGTTCTCGCAAGAGTGCTTGTGGGTGCTCTTGTTGGGAATTGTCCGTTATTTTTGCTTTGCTGTTCTTGCGAGACCGTAAGAAGCTCGATTTCAGAGGACAGGCGAAGTAGCGATTATGTAGGCGCAAGGCAAACTCTCTTTTCTTCGCTGGTTATGGAAGTTTCTGCAGACGACAGAAAGAGAGGAAAAAACGGCACACAAGTGCGGACCCTTTTTGGCATAGCGCTAATAACAACCCCGCCACCGGCCAGGGTTCTCTAACTGGTCTGGTATGACTCACGCAAGGCTGAGGGCCGGACTACTCATAATGAGTTATTCGACTTGCATCATGACTCGATTGCCGACCAGTACATGCAGGACCATGGCCGGTTCTAGGCTAGTCTCGCAACGCGGCCAAACAGTGTGCGGGGATCAAGAGTCATGCTATCGGGGTCTCATTATATATTAGACGCTGCTCTAGTCTTGCACAGCCGTGTCATAACCAGTCGTATCTCATCTCAGCTCCAGAGCCGGAAAGTATCGCGGCCCGGCAAAGCCCCGGGCCACCACACCTTGAATATCAATGTTGCCGCCCATGTCCTGTCGTGGGTTCCACATTTTAAGCAGAATGTAGCGAGCCGTGATGGGCGGGTCGAAGTGAATCGTGCACTTGCTTTTGCTCTTCTCAATGTGGAATTTGGCGCGCGTCACGTCCGTCTGAATGCCGGACAGCGATGGCAACTGTGTCAAGCCGAGACTTTCTTGTCGGCTGTCTCGACCCCAGGCCGTCATGTCTCGGCTGCGGCCCTCCCTGCTGTCCTGATTCTGGCCGTCGGCGCCTCTGTCGATAGCGTCTCTAAACGAATCTGGCGAGGACATGTCGGCGCCTGCCACACCGTTGGCTTCCGCGTAATCGTATTCGTCGTCATCCTCATCCTCGTCTTCCTCGTCCTCTGGATCTTCGCCGCCCGCGTTGGGGCCCACGCCCCACGACAGCATACGGTTGCCGAACGAAGAAGGCTCGTCGTACCCCGGTCGTCTCTGGGGTTGGCTGTTGCGTAGCGGTGTCGGACTCCAGCCGGCAGCATTCCGCCAGCCGCCCCGGGACGCAAGCCCTGCTCTGCCCACCTCATCTTCATCGTCGCTGCACTCGGTGGTGACATGGAAAGTTGGGTTCGATACCACGGTTGCCTGTGGCAGCGGCGGCGACTGGCCCTCTTCCAATTCATTCATAAAATTGTAGAGATCGCCGCTGATTTCGTCGCTGTGGATGTTGTATCCAAACGAGGTCGGTGCCGGCAATTGCCGATGTCCCGCTGCGCCGTCATCGCCAAGGGAACGGCGCAAATGTGTCGACGGTATGGCGACGTTGGATTGGTACTGCTCTGTGCGCAGCAGCTCGTCTTTTGTCATGGAGAGAAAGACCATTCCCTCTCGCACACTGGCGGGTGTCAGCTGAATGCCCTTCTCGGAATCGGGGCGGGGGCGGGGGCGGAGAGGGGGGGTACGCACGGAGAGGAGTAGTTTCTGCCTGGAGCCTTGATAATCAGCTCCTTGAGGCTAAAGGTGGTGCTTCCCTGGTGCTGCAGGACAATATTGCAGCGGTTTCCCTTGGTGCAGTAGACGGAGTTGTCGCTCTTGAGAATGTTCTCAGCGGCGTAGGACGTCCCGTCGGAATAGAGCCCGCCGTCGCAGCTGACAATCTCCATGGTCAGGGTGCCCGGTTCGACTTGGCCGTACCGGCCGTATCGGAAGCCTCTAAAGGCAGGCGAGGTGCTCCGGTCAAAGTCGAGCTTCCGTCGCTTGGCTAGTCGGCTATTCTCTTCGGAGCGAGACGACTCGCGGCGGCTGCCTGCGCCGCCGGAAGCGCGCGATGCCATGTTGGGTGTCAGAGAAGGAGAGAGCTCAGATGGCAGCGATGGAAGGCGGCCAAGTAATTCGTCTTCGGGCGGTAGATCAAGCAGGGCGCGGAGGTGGGAGTTGGCATCATCCAAGTGCTGGCCGATTTCGTCGAGGCTGGAAATGACCGAGTTGAGGGTGGACGGTCGTCTTCTCGGCGTTCGCCAGCCTGCGGGCCGCTGGAGCCAGTTTGCCGTCCAGGTCACAGCCTGCCGAGTCGAGGAGGAGGGGGGAGCGGGGGGAGCGGTGGTAGAAGGGGAAGCGGCGGCAGGCAGCAGCGGAGGCGCCGGAGAAGGAAAGGGCCGCAATAGTGCCCCGGCGCCGGAAACCGTCCCTCGGTTCAGCGACCGCAGCGGAGGCAAAGGCGGCACGCCCTCTGCGTATGATGAGCCGTGCGCAACGGAAAGATGGCCGGGATGGGACGGAGCGCCTTGCTGGTGCGGCTGGTACTGCTGGTGTTGCTGGTACTGCGCGCGTCCTTGGGAATGGCGCGGCCGCTCTTGGTCGCGATCTAGAGGCAAATATGGAGGAATCTGCAGATAGTTGAAACCGCCGGATAGGTCTTCCTGAGAGTGGTCTGGTGACTCAAAAGGCATGCCTAGGTCGGAGATGGAGAAGCCGTTGGAAGTCGTTGGGTTGGCGCCGTTCACATCTCCATGGGGTGGTGGCGAGCTGTACGGGGAGCTGAGATCTTGCAGGAGAGGCGCAGAGATGTGGAGAAGAGAGGACTGCCGAGCAGGCGGGTGCTGGCTGTTTGAGCCGGGGCGAGGCGAGTCGGCAGGCTAGGGATTTGGTCAGCTTGATCCGAGGTAGGCTGGGTTTTGTGATAGGGCACATGTGTGCGTGAGGGAGGCAAGGCGGCAAGGCGGCAAGGCGAAGAAGCGAAGAGAGGCAAGCAGAGGATAGGGCAAAAATGGGGCGCGTATGGTCAAGGCGGATTAACGGCGATGCAGAGTTTCCTGTTTCCTGGAGATTCGTGTGCTTGCCGACCTACCATGCAAAGAAAAAAGGTCGGTAGGTGGCCAGTGGGGCGGACAACAGGAAGATTGGCTGTCAGAAGGACGGGCAGTGGAGCGATGCGCTGGAAGCGGGTGATTGCGTGGTTGTGCTGGGCGCCATGCAGAGAAGACGAAGAGTGAGTGAGGGAGAGGGTGAGAGGGTGAGAGAGCGAGGAATTGTGAGTGGCCAGAGAATCACGGCACGAGGGAGAGAATGAGGAAATGGGAAGGCGGGAGAGGGGAAGACGGGTTGGTGCTGTGTGCTGCTTGGAACGGGAAGGAGGGGCGCAGTACAGGGCAGCTACTCCGTATATAGTAGGCTAGTTCTTCTCCTGTAATATTATTGTCTTTTCGTGTGCGGGTTGCCCCTTCCTCGAGTAACAGTGTAACGTGGACATGGTAGCCGGTACAAGGTGGCAGATGTGTTTTAGCCCAAGACAGAGGTACCACTTTAACCTGCAGCACGAAAAAGAAAAGAAAAAGGGAAAGACCGAGAAAGAAAGACCGAGAAAAGGCAAGACAAATAAAACAGGGAAGGAGAGGTGGCCGTAGGCAGAAAGCAGGCAGGAAGTAGGCAGGAAGCAGGCAGAAAACAAGCAAGAGCACAAATGCAGCTTCTCTGATAGGATTGCTCGTATCCGTATTTTCACAGCTTCTTCACAGGCCAGCGTAGCATTTCACAGGCCAGGCTGTCCACTGAAGAGCCGCGCAAGCGGAGCCGGTTCCAGATTGCAGCCAAGCGCGGCGCACGCTATGGGGCGGCAGCTACAGGGGGGGAGGGGGGCAGCCTGGTGTTGGTTCCTTGAAGCAGGCGTAATTTTTCAGATTGGCCTGACACTTGCTTTCAGCCCGCCCTGAGCTTGCAAACGCGCAACTGAGAGCTGTTTGACCGCGGGGCAACGAGTTGGCCGTCTGTCTAGTTTTTCACCCTCTTTTCTTCAGGCTCGATCAACTACCGGAAAACACCACTGTCGTCTCGGAGCCTCCAACAACATCGCCCACCGTCTATCGAGAGCGACCTCTGCACGGCAATCCCCACCACGAAGAAACAGACAAGATGGATCCGGAAGCTCAGTCGGATGCCCCGTGGCCTGCGGCCAGGCCGGCAAACGGCACGACGGCCCCCCCCAACGGAGCGAGTGACGAGCACGCGCCAGATGGACGGCCAGCGACGAGCGATGCGATGACGGAAGGTGAGAAGAGGCACGGGCTTTTTGGTGCGAGGCAAGACGGGGCTGACGGAGGACCAGACGAAATCGCGCTCTACGACCGCCAGATCCGGCTCTGGGGCATGCAGGCGCAGGAGAAGATCCGGTCGGCGCACGTGCTGCTGATCACGATGCGGGCGCTGGGCAACGAGATTGCCAAGAACCTGGTGCTGGCGGGCATCGGGTCGCTGACGATCATCGACCACGAGACGGTGACGGAGGCGGACCTGGGGGCGCAGTTCCTGCTGGCGCCGGGGGCGAGCGAGACAGCCGGAGCAGGAGCAGGAACAGTGGCGGAGGGGGCGTCGGCGGAGGAGCGGGAGGCGGCAGCGGCACGGGCGGCAGCGGCGGTGGTGGGCACGAACCGGGCGACGGCGGCGAGCCGGCAGCTGCGGCTGATGAACCCGCGGGTGCGGGTCGGGGTGGACGAGGGGGACATCCGGTCCAAGGGCCCCGGGTTCTTTGCGCCGTTCAGCCTGGTGATCGCGACGGACCTGGACCCGGACGCGCTCAACGTGATCAACACGGCGACGCGGCTGGTGGACCGGCCGTTTTACGCGGCCAGCACGTACGGCTTCTTCGGCTACATCTTTGCCGACCTCATCGAGCACGACTTTGTCATTGTGCGCCACCGCAGCAACGTGGCCGCGCAGCCGGGCACGGCCGAGACGCAGACGCGCATCGTCGTCGACGTGCGCGCCGACACGGCCGACAAGGAGGCCGTCACCAAGCGCGAGCGCTACTCCACCTGGTTCCTGGCCAGCGACGCCGCCCGCCTGTCGCCCGCCTTTATGAGCTCGCCGCGCCGCGTCCGCAACGTCACCCCCGTGCTGCCCTGCCTGCGCGCCCTCTGGGAGTTCCAGCAGCTGCACGCCGCCGCCGGCCACCGCATGCCGCGCCCCGACGTCCCCGCCGACGTCGCCGCTTTCACCCGCCTCGTCGCCCAGAAGCAGCACGCCCTCGGCACGCCCCCGGTCAAGGCCGAGCACATCCGCCTGTTTCTGCAGGGCGTCGCCGGCTGCCCCGAGATCTCCCCCGTCGTCACCGCCCTCGGCGGTGAGCTCGCCCAGGACGTCATCAACGTGCTCGGCCACACCCAGCAGCCCATCCAGAACCTGCTCGTTTTTGACGGCAACAGCACCATGGCCCGCACCTACGCCCTGCACCCCGAGGGCCCCCTCGGCCGCCAGCTGCTCAGCACCTCGGGCACCCCCGAGTCTACCGCCGCCGTCATGGCCGCCGCCGCGGCCGCCGGGCTGACCGTGTCGGACGCGCCCGCTGCAGCCCGCCACTAGGAATAGGCTGAGCCGGGATTCCAAAGGCCGGGAATGGGCTGCGGAAACAGGTCATGATTTTTATTGTTCTTGGTTTTTACGTTGCTTCCAAGGTACGAGCTTGGCATGCGGGAAAGAAAAAGAGGAAAAAAAAAAAGGTGCTGGCTCAAGTTGGAGTGGACAAGTAGCAGATGCAAAAAAGGAAACCTGGCCGGCCGGGTTTCATGGTTTTCAGCAGCCTGGCACGGCTCTGGGGGAAATACGGTTACTACACCTGGCTAACGGGAGTGTGTCTTTGTTTTTTATCAGCAGTGGTGTTTGGGAACAGGCGCTTTATATGGAATCCGCTTCCTTGGTGACTCTTTTGGCCAGCATTGCGGGCTGCAGTGTAAAATATGTTGACAACTACAGTCGGACCAGCATAAATAAAGTCGTGGACAATGGTTAACACGTGAATGGACTGAATCTACCCTTGAGCATGCAAATAAATATTTATTGCCACAAAACACAAACTCAAAATAGACCGCATCGTGAGGATGGAGACGGATGTATTAACCCCTGCTATGCAACTCCGTCGAAAAAATAAAAACAAATACAAGTAAACTAGTACAAAAGCATGATGAACAGATAAAGATTCAATCTGAGTCGGGGCCCTCGACAGAGAAGAAGCTCGACCGAGACATGAAAATTACTTCTCGTCGCGCTCCCACTCGGCCGCCATTTCGGGTTTGGCGCTGCTGCGGCCGCGCTTGACATTGTTATGAGCCCAGCCGCGGATGGCCTTGGGTCCTTGGCTCGGAGGGGGCTCGACGGCCACGTAGTCTTTGATCTTTTCGTAGTCGTACGGCACTGTGCGCAGCTCTTTGCCGTGGGACGCAGGCGGCCCGCTCGCAAGGGACGCAAGGCCCGCACCGGGAGACATGGACGACAGCGAAGTGCCCGTCGGCGGCGGGCTGGCGCTGTTGCCAGCGCTGCCGTTGTTGTGATTGTGATTGTGGCCGTTGTTGTTGTTGTTGTTGCTGCTCGTGTTCGGCCACGCGCTGCGGTGGTGCGTCTGATGCGGCGCCGGCTCCAGCTTGCGGTACTTGTTGTTTGCGCCCAGCTCCTCGTCGCTGCCGTTGGGCGGCCCGAGAGCAGACAAGAGCGGGCTTCCGCTGTGATGCGGCTGCGGCGGCTGCGGTTGCGGCTGCTGCTGGTGATGGTGCTGGTAGTGTTGATGGTGGCGCTGGCGCGACAGCGGCCGTCTCGGATCGCCCATGTACATCTGGGTAGGCGATAGCGGGCGCGAAGACATGGATTGCATGGACGGGCCGGGTGGGTAAGACGAGTTCTGGTAGCGGGACGAGGCCGACGGCGGCGGCGGTGGCGGCGGCGGCGGCTGCGGCTGGTGCATCATGTTATGCGACATCATGCTGTCGGCCTCGGCCTGGTGTCCATAGCCGCCCTGATAGGGCCGCAGCATGGGGAGGGTGTGCTGCTGCTGGGGTCGTGGCGGGGGTGGCCGCGGCTGCGGAGGCGGTTGCGGAGGCGACATGTAGTACGCGCCTCGGGCCGGATCCAGAGGAGCAATGTTGTGGGCAGGCGGCGGTGGAGGGTGGGGCGGCAGCAGAGATGGGGGCGGACCCTGCATGCTCGGCTGGCGCGACCCGTAGGGGCTGTTGGACCGGGGCGGTGAAGCCTCGTTCAAGGCCGTGTGCAAGAAACTATGCGGCTGCTGATAATAACCGCTGGGGCCGCCGTAGCCGTTGCTAGTGGCGGAGGTGTGGGCAGAGGCGTTTGACGACGGATGTGGAGGCAAGTGTCCCACCTGCTCACCAAAGAGACGTGGGTCGAGAAGGTGCTCGGGACGTGGCTGATGGTGGTGGTGGTGGCTATGATGGTGATGGTGGTGGTAGTGCTGGGGAGAATCCATGGACATGCTGCCCCGAGGCTGTTGCTGCTGCTGCTGTTGTTGTTGCTGCTGCTGCTGCTGCTGCTGCTGCTGCATCAGAGGAGGCGCACGCGGCGGAAGGGATCGTATGGACGGCTGGGGGCGGTACGTCGGGATGTACTCTTGATCGGATGCCAGGCTGGCGACCATGAACAGCGGATTGGAGGCGGGATCCGTGTAGTAGGAAGGCTGTGCGGGCGTGGACACGGCATAGTCCATGCTGTTGGTCCGAGGCCGGTCGTTGTCGTCGTTCAAAAAGACATCTCTAACTGGGTCAAAAGGACGAGACGAGGTGGACCGGCGCGCCTGCGTCGGCGGCGTGGACGGCACAGGAGCCGGCGGCGGTTTGACGGGATAGGCGGCGGTCTCGGCAGTCTCGGCGGTTTCAGCATCGGCGGTCTCGGCCGTCCCGGCATCGGCGGCGGCGGCTGCGTCCAGAAGCACAGCGAGATTCTCGCTGGCCATGGCGGCGTCGGCCGCTTCTCTGGATGCGGCCTCGGCGTCCAAGTCGGCGGCGTCCGATGGCCGCTGCTTCTTCTTCTGGCCGGCGACCGTCGCTTTGCTGTCGCGGTCCTCGTCTCGGTCCTCTGTCTCGTCGCGGACCACGCGGCGCGGGCCCAGCCACAGCTTGAGCTTCTCTTGGCGGAAGGCGTCGACGACCGACGCAGGCGAGCGCACGTCGGCCTCGTCGATGGCCTCCTTCTCGAGGAACTGCGCAAAGGCAGAGGCCAGAGGCAGCTTCTTCATGGAAGCCTCGGCGCCGTCCTCCAGCAGGGCGATCTTGACCGAGCGCGAGGCGATGAGGGTGCGGCCTCCGGGGGTGTAGAAGACGATGGGCCGCAGGCCCGGGACGCGGTCCTTGGGCGGCTCAGCTGCGTTGACGGACTGGCGCAGCACGAGGCCGTACTTGGGGTGCAGGTTGAACTTCTTGACCCGCTCCTCGTCGAGATCGCCGTCCTGGTAGGTGGTGGCGTCGTACTGCCACAGCGAGCGGTCAAAGTGCATCGTGTTGGAGTTGGGGGTGTTGAGATACTTGCCGCGCTTGGCCTTGGTGGCGCCGCGCGACTTGTCGTTGGCCGAGTCGCGGAAGCCGATCTCGTGCGGCTCGAATTCGAACAGCGACGGCACCAGGATGCGATTGTAGACGTCCAGGTTGGCTGTGCGCCGCTTGTTGACGAGACGCACTCCGAACGCGTCGGGCTCGGACGCGCCGTTGGGCAGCGGCGGCAGCTTCTCCCGGTCCGAGAAAGGCCGGGCCGGCAGACCGGCGGCGCCTGCTTCGTCGTCGCCCATCGGCGTGGCCGAACCGTCTTCGTCCAGCATCTCGTCTTCTTCTTCTTCCACGAGCGCCGGGCTGGGCGACGGCACCTTGGAGTCCTCGGGCGTGCCGCCGTTCGCCTCGTCATCCTCGGGTGGCAGAACGGCCGAGAGCAGACCGCCGATGTGGCGCGGCGCCGCCGATGACGACGACGACGACGTGCCCTCGTCGCCTGCAGCGGCACCGGCAGCACCGGCACCTGCACCTGCAGCAGCCGCCGCCGCAGCCGCCGCAGCCAACCGCTTGGTAGGCGGCTGGCTGTCAGACTCACCATCGGCCTTGCGCTTGGTGGACGGCTGGCCGTCGGACTCGCTGTCGGCCTTGCGCTTGGATGACGGCTTGTTGGCCGTCTCGGCGGTCTCGTCCGGCGTGACGATGCGGCCGGTGACCGCCTTGGCGCAGGGAAGCTCAACCTTGGTGCCGTAGATGGGATGGCTGGGCAGAGCGGTGCGGTACTCAACGTGGGCCTTGACGTCGCAGAAGCGCGCGTCGCTGATCTCGCGGAAGTTCCACGAGTCGTCCACAATCTGCGGCAAGCGGTATTAGTGGCCAGACGAACGAACGCGTCAGGCAGAAAACAACTCACGTCGATGGGCAGCTCAAGATCGCACAGGCGCTCGAGAATGTCGAGTCGCATCAGCTGGGCATCGTAGAAACGCTCCACGGCATCCTCTATGTCGCGCTGAAGAAGGGGGAAAAAAAAAGAGGAACGAGGTTAGTGGTGCAAGTACAAAACGCCTGGTCAAGCGTGACATACAGCAGAGGTCGCGAGCGTAATGTCGCGCGCCTTTTCGAAGCAGAAGCGGTTGAGCCGAGTGTCCAGCTCCAGCCGGTTGTCGTACGACGCCTGCAGCTGGCGGTGGCGGTCTTCGAGGAAGCCCTGCACATCCCGGTACTGCTGGCCCTCGCGGAAAGCCTTGGGGTCGCTCTTGAGCTGATCGACGGTGCGGTCGGCCAGGTCTTCCAGGGCCGGCCGTATGGCATTGGCCACGGCCGAGAAGGCGGCCTTGAGCTCCTTGAGCCGTTCCGACGCGGCCTGCGGCTTCGGGTGGTCGTACAGCTTTTGCCTGCCGCGTCGGCCGTTGGCCGCTTTCCGCTGCTGCGCCAGCCGGGCCACGTGGGCCCGGACAGCCTGCGAGCGACCGCGGCCGCGGCCGCGACCGCGGAAGGAAGGGGTGGGAATGGCCATCGGCTCACTCATGGTGCCATGTGCCGGGGATGGGTGGTGTAAGCAGCAAAGAGGCAGGAGGAGCGCGGAAAGGGGAGGCGGAAAAGTCAGGTGGTGAGGCGGTAATACAAGTCGGCAATTAGGTGTAAAGAGAGGAGATGGGGCAGCAGAAAAGACGGAAGCAAGACGTGAAAAGGAAAAAAAAGAAAATAGAGAGAGACCAGATCGAGAAGGAGGACGCTTCTGTGCGATTCGACGTCTGATGACAAAGGTGAGGGCAAGGCGTGAGGAGAGAGAGCCAGCGAGAGGGTGAGTGAGTGAGAAAGGATAAAATATGGGGAAAGGAGAGGGAGAAGAAAGAGACACGAAAGAGAGATGGGGAGGTTGCCGCCACAGCACAACAGAGACAGAGGCAGCGGCCAAGCGAGAGGGGAAGAGAGGCAGAGGATGAGGCAGGCCCTGCACCAAACAAGAGGGAAGCAAGGCGAGAGAAGGGAAAATTTGGACTCGAAAAAAAGGGAAGCCGAAAAAGACACAAACAAAGCAAACAGCCGGCGAGAAAGCAGCGGCAGCCGCAGAAAGAAGCCGTGTGGGACTCGAAAAAGTCAATCAGGCACGCGAGCAAGCGGTGTCTATGTGCGTGCCAGGCGCTTTGAGACGATGTCTGCTGCGTGGGCGTTGCGGGCGTGCCGTGTCGTTCTCACACAACACACGGGTTTGATGGGATTTGGCTGCCGGACAATAAGATCTGATTTTCCTACCTCAATAACACCAGCGCAACAGCCGCATCCACACAGGAAAAATGGGCCCCGACAGGTACCTTTGTACTTGTCTTCTCCTGGCTCCTGCCACCCCCGAAACCTGTCGGACACCGGACTTTCTGTTTTTCCAGCCAATCACCACTCGCTCTTACCTTCCCAGAGCACTGGTTAGCCTGGCAGCCGGGCGAGGTACCCGCTACATTGGTCGGGCGTCTATTATGCAAATATGCAATTCATGCGCACCGTGTCCTCAATCATCTCGCAGGCCACTGTAGACGAATGTGTCTTTTCTATCGTCTTTTCTTTTTTGGTCTTTGTCGTCTCTTCTTGTCTCTTCTTGCCATTCTTTTCATTCTGTCGTCTTGCCTTCTTGTCGTCTTGTCGTCTTGTCTTTTCATATTTTTCCACTCACCTTTTTATACCGTCTTCCTTGCTCTTCTTTCCTCCCTCCTCTTCTCCCCTTTACTTAATACCCTCATTTCCCCTACAATTAATATCGCGCTGCGTTACTACGCATTACTACTTGGACTATCGCTGCTCGCTGCTCGCTGCTTACTGCTCGCGACTTCTGTCAGTCGCAGACGCTTGCGTCAGCCAGCATACTGTAGCCATCGCCATTGTCTTTTTTTCTCCTCTCCTGTCACTAGCCCACTTGTATCGGGTACCTCCGGTCTGACGCTATCCCATCCCCATTCTGCAGGCGTAGATTTCAGACGGCCCACTCCTTCCCAGGGCGCGCTTATACGTAGTCTGCTGGAGCGGGCGGCCGGGCCCCGCTTTAGTCGCTAAATTCCGTCCGGCAAGGCACAGGCGACCAAAAAAAAAATTAAAAAAAAAAAAATACGTGCCACAGATTCCCGAATCATCGCCGACTTAGAACCTCTCTCTTTCTCGTTCTCTGCCGCAAAAAAAAAAAGACCGCCATGGGCAAGAAGCGGAAGCTTGCCCACGCGCGGCGGCCCAATCCGCCGGGCAGGCGTCACGGCAACCAAACAAACCCAGCCAGAGCAAAAGGCGGCCTTCCTCTTCCTCCTCCTCCTCCAAAAAGCAACAATCCCAAGAGCAAGCCGCCGCCCGAGAAACCCACCATCCCCTTCTCTGCCGACGACGCCATCCTGCTCGTGGGCGAGGGCGACCTCAGCTTTGCTGCCTCGCTTGTCGACCACCACGGCTGCCACCGCCTCACCGCCACCGTTCTCGAAGACAGCGCCGACGCTCTCGCCGCCAAATACCCCCAAGCCGCCGCCGCCAATGCCGAGCGCGTCACCGCTGGCGACGGACGCGTGCTCTACGGCGTCGACGCCCGCACCATGGGGCCGTGGCTGCGGAAGGTCGGCGACAACGACGACGACGATGATACACAGAAACAAGACAAGAACCGCCACCGACGCAAAGTGGGCGCAATGGATCGCATCCTCTTCAACTTTCCCCACGTCGGCGGCAAGAGCACCGACGTCAACCGCCAGGTCCGCCACAACCAGGAGCTGCTCGTCGCCTTTTTCCGCAGCGCCCTGCGCTCCCTCGCGCCCGGCGGCGCCATTGTCGTCACCCTCTTCGAGGGCGAGCCCTATACCCTGTGGAATGTCCGCGACCTCGGCCGCCACGCCGGCCTGCAGGTCGAGCGCAGCTTTCGCTTCCAGTTTGCCGCCTATCCGGGCTACCACCACGCCCGGACCCTCGGCGTCGTGCGGCGAGGCAAGGGACCGCCGGCCGCTCACAAGGGAGGCGAGGATGAGGACAATGGCGACGACCACGGCGACGACCGCGGCGACGACCGCGGCGGCAGCGACGGCCACGAAATCGGCGCAGACGATGACTTCCAGGAAGCCGTTGGCGCCTGGCGCGGAGAGGACCGGGCGGCCCGCAGCTACGTCTTTGTCCGCAAGGGTGAGGTGCCAGAGCCGGTTCCCAAGAAGCGGAAGCGGGGCGGCCACGACAGCGACGACGACGACGACGATGATGATTGATAGAAAAATGATGGTCCGCCAGCTTCCACAAGCCACCTTCTCCACGACCGGGTGCCAGACGGCATGTCTTTGTAACGAGGCATGCTGTGCATCAGCTGCCTGTGTCAGCTGCCTGCATCAGCTGCCTAGGCGTCGTCCGTAATGTGTAATATTAATTAATGATTAATGCCCCATGATGCCGTCATACGTGCCCTTTGAGGCCGTGTGCCGTGTCACCTAGTCGGTGAAGCGAGGCGAGGCAAGGCGAGGCGAGGCGGTTCAGCACGCTCTCTCTGCATCCAGCCCTCTCGATGCCGCACCAACCCGCACGCGCACTTGTGGCCCTTGCCCAGCCCGATCTGTTCTCTTTTGGCCTTATGCAATGGTCATTGCTGACTCTGACTCTGGATTCTTCTTCTCGGCTGTTCCTTTGTAGTTTCTGACAGCTCAATATGACGAGCAGCAGCGGAGACAGGCGGGCCCATCTACGTAGATGCTGCTTTGCGGCCTAGCTACCCAATATTGGCCAACATCTCGCCCCCCCCCCCCCGTCGGTCGTCATGGTACTGAGAATGATGCCGGCATAAAGGCTCGTATTGGGTTGACATGTCTGATTTCTCCACTCTCTCATTCTCATGGAAAATGGGCGTGTAGTTTTGAATGTTGACATCGCTCCGTCAGATATCATCGTCAAATCACCCCCCCCCTTTCCATCCACTCCATCTACTAGACAAAATTTACACTAGTTTACCTCCGGCTGTGCAGAAACGAAATTGATGTACGGACAACCCAGCGACAGCCACCGCCGAGACACGTCGGTCAGATACGGTGTACGTATAATATCTGTAAAACAAGCATGGGCGAAAGGAGTCAGCAGACGTTCCATTCCCCGTCAGGGGGCCGACACTACCGGCACAATGTGCTTCTCCTGCTGACACCGTCACAGTAACACTAAGAAAAATCAAAGGCAAAATATGACAAAATAGCATCCGAAAGCGACGAGCTATTCACGATACACAGACGTCTGACGTCTGCTACTGAATTTCTGTGTGTCTTGTGTTTGACCACTCGTTTTCATCACGAGGCATCCATTCTTGCATAAGAGGCATCCAAATGGAAAAAGAAAAAAAGAAAAAAAGAAAAAAAAACGGAGATCGTCCGAACTAGGAACTAATAAGACAATACGGCCCCTTATAAAGCAATGACTGTCCGGATGGCATCAAGCGTGCACCAATGAACAATGTCCAACCGTGGGCAGAAAAGAAGCCGTAAACCTTCATGTAATCAGTATTAGTGTACTGTTTGAATATTGGCACACAAAAATAGAAAAAGTTGGTCACGATCTGCTAGGAGTCATAAATTTTCTGCCTGTCTTGTCATAATACTTCGTAAAGTCTTTATCAAAAACACCGTAAGTCTCCTAGCAGTCAAAATCAAAGAGGCCAGGATATAGTAACCAAGTGATCCATCAGAGCAAATACTTCCCATCCAGGTTCCAAACCAAAAAAAGAAGCCCCAATTCAGGGGTAAGAGGGGGAACAAACAACACTCTCCCAGATGAAGGCAAATCGTCTCCTGCACATTAAAAACTTTTCGTCTCACCCCCTGCTGTGTCAAATGAAAAAGGCCAACAAAAATAAGAAGCGTTGAATATTATGTGATCATCCATGATGCAAAAGGCGGCCTAGATCGACATGCCAGGACAATAGGTCCATTGCTGTAGTTCCATCAACTTGCCACGTTATCATGTGCACGCTCTCTTCCGACCAGGCAGCCATTGGCCGTGTGCCTCTCATAGCCTACCCCAACACCGCTGACAACAAACAGAAGGGAAATGAGAACCGAGAAATCAGTTGCATAGTGAAATCACATTAACAGCCCCAGTCGCACCACCTGCGTATACAAACTCCATGGACCAGAAGGAACACTATCTGCCTCCGTGATATCGCCGCTGAACAGTCGTTTTAGACAACACCACTGCCAGGTCATGACTCTATAGGCATTCGAGATAAGGAGAGAAGAAAATAAAACTCCCAAAAGAAAAACATAAAGGAAAAAGAAGGGAATGAAAAAAGGGAAAATTAACTATGAAGCCTGTCCATAGGCAGAGTAGCAAAGAAACGGTGACAAAATCCGTATAGAACTGTTGCTAAATCTCAGGACACTACTGATTGGCGTCCTCAGTGGATGTGCCCTCTTGTGTTCGGCTCGACCTTGAGCCCATGAGCCGCGAGCCCCCTCGTTTCATGATGGTCCAGATGCATGGCGTAGCCGGGAGGAGGGACATTTCCGGGACGGAACAGATTATCATGCGTTGGATCATACGTTCCACGAGGCAAATTGTCAAATGCGTGTCCTATGTAACTTTGACCCTGTGTGGTCAAGGGAACCGACGGCTGCGAGACAAAAGATGGGTGCTGGGTCTGAGCTTGGGGTTGAGCAGGCTGCGGTGTAAAGGCGTACAATGCCGAGTTGCTTGGCGCCGTCGTAGTATGCTGCCAGCTTGGATACACTGCCGGCGTTGGTGGTGGTGCACCAAACTCTGTTGTGGGGCTAAAGATGGACGGCCGCCGATTGCTGTCGTGCATTTCTTGTAGCGACATGCTTCCATGCGCTCCTGTAATAGATGTCTCATAGTTAGAGTGTTGGTCACTGGTCAGATCCGGGTGCATGATTGGTGGCGGTGGGAACGGCGGATGATTCCGATGGGGCAATTCGCCGAGGAACGGTGCAGCCGTCGGACCGGTCGTGAGGGTGGTGCTGTGCTCGGTCCCAGGGGCTGTGGGCGACACGTTGGTCGGAATCGCTGCAGTCAAGCCTCCAACGGTTTGCATTATGGTACCGGTCCGGTGCGGTGGAATCATCGACGGGATCTGTGCCGCGTCTTGCTCTTCATCCTCTTTGATCTGAATCATCTCCTCGCTCTCGGACTGATAGTTGTCGGGAATCTTGTCGTCGCTCATCACGTACACGTTTGTCGTACCGTCTATCAGCAGTTAGAGATGAGAGAGGAAGAATGTGAGAAACAGACAATGAGGGAGGGGGAGGGGGAAATACCGATTTCGCCGTTCCTGAACCTCTCCTCGTTCTTCGCCAGAAGAAAGATTTCTTTCAGGTAAAGTCGTTTCTTGACGTTGTTTGGAGCATCCTTGTCAGAAAAGAAGCTGGACAGCGCCTCGTTTGTGGCCTCTTCCAGCTTGGCCACGTTCAGGTGCAGCTTCTGGATGTCAATGTGTTGTTCTCCGTTGGGGAGCACGATCATGCGCAGGATGTGCTTTAGCAGATGGACGCGTTCTATGCCAGAGTCAGCAAACGAGTCTCGCCAGCGTTCCGCGTCCACTGCCACTCACCTTTCTTGTACAAGTGATCGGGTTCTTTGTGCCGGACCCTGTCCTCTCTTGATGGGCCCCAAGGCTTCGGCCACCAGTCTGGAGCCTTTTCATCACTTCCAGTGTACGGATGCGTAGACTGCTTCTTGGGCTCGACAAGTTTGACCCACGCTTTGGCCATCAATTTGCAGGCGGTTTGTTGGAGACTGCGAAATCGTTGGTCGTAAATATTCCAAATTTCCGTTTTGTTGCTTATCTGAATTGGCATCTTGGTAGTCTGTGTGACGCGAACCGGTGGCTCATCGAAGAAGTCTGTTTCACGGCGAGAGTTGCTAGCTCTTACACGCTTGCGGTTGCGATATGTGTCTTCGTCAAAGGTGACCATATTTTGCGCGCGGCGGCGTTCCAGAGCACGATGTCCACCGTAGTCGAGACCCAGACCCATACCCTGTCCGGGGCCGCGGTTTTGTCCCTGGCGAGCTTGGTGGACTTCGGAGAGGCTGTAGTCGTTTGCTCCGGCATCTTGATCATCCTGAATATTGGCTAGTGCTAAGCGCATGAGGAAAGCACCACCGTGTCGCTCGTTAGCTTTGCAGTTCCATGGAAGGGGAAATAAGTGGGATGATTGCTACACAGCCCAAGCTGCTGTGAATGGCCGGTGCCAACTTACCGGAAGGGGAGCGCCCTGTTGCGCAGCGAACCCACCGGTCCATGTCGAAAAATGTAGGTATGCTCTCTTTGAACTCCGTAGGCCCAGAGAATGTGACCGTTTCTCCGTTGTCAAGGATGGCAGACACAAAGTAATGCTGGGCGGGGATCCTGCACTGCTCGCGCAGAGCCCTGTCGATGCTCTTGGGGGAGAAAAGTTAGAGGTTATGTTTTCCTTCGGGGAAGGCTGGGTATGTTTGAAGATTTGTGGAAAACTTACAATAGGCCGAGACATGTCGGCAGTCTGGGCTTGTTCATGGTGGTGGTATCTGGTGCTCTCAAGAGCGTGGTCGTTAGAAGGAAGCCGGTCTGGCTGCCATTGGGGACGAGGAAGGTAGTCCCGTTGCCAGTCCCGACCCATGGCAGGTGTGATGTCCAATGGTCGAGACGATGAAGTGAACAGTCGGACAGATAAGCTGGTAGAGAGGTCGTTGTCATTCAGCAAAAGTGACGAATACCGCACCGGTGATAAAAGCCCAGATATGATTTGGTCGATCTCAGTATGTTGGAAATGTCGAGGTCATGGATGCTGGATGATGTGTTGGGTTGTGTGGATGAGCGATGGATAATGATGGAGGGGGTTGTCACTTCTTATGCGGCAGTGATTGCGGCGACGGGTCAGCTACAGGTGCCGGGGAGAGTCTGGCCGCGTCGTTTCTCTGTTGAGACTGGTCTTAATAATTGCGGAGGGTCAGTGGGTCTGCAGATTTGGTTGTAGAGCTGAAAGAGGAGGCTGTATGCGGCTGGACGTGATATGAGCTAACAAAAAATAGTTGACAGGGGATGTTCGGTGGTGTGTCTTGTCGTTCGCCCGGATTCAGAATACTGCCTTTTGGGTGTTCTCTATAGGTTTCCCTACTGTCAAACTGTGGCGAGGGGGACGGAGATATCCGAGAAGATGACCGAAGGCAAATCAATCGCATAAACGGCAGTGGAAGAGAAGCAAAAAGTGAAGCAGATCGCCAACTGTTGTGGTGGACATGAGCAGGGCGAAGAGAGATCAAGGAGGAAGAGGTAAAAAAAGATATATATGACAGACCTTGTGTTGAAGCTGTGATCGAAGGAGACAAAACGGACTGATCGCTCTGTCTTGGGCTATGGCATGTTATAAAGAGATATAGTTGTTGTTGGTGGCGTGTGGTAGTAGTAGGCGGGGAATATATGGGAGAAGGTAGCTTCAGCCAGTGGAGAGATGGAAAAGAGAGAGAGGAGGGGAATGAAGAAGGGAGGGAGCCGCACACACACAAAACCAGAGGGAGGGAAATTTCGATATAATATAAAGAAGGCTTGCACAGAGAAGAGAGATAAAGATGGATGCAAATTGTCTGAAAACAGAGGCCGAGGGAGTATTTTTTTTCTTCTCTTTTTTTTTTTCAAAGGCGTCGTGCAAGGGTTACGGAAAGCAAGGACGTCGTACGCCGTCGGTGTCTAGGGCAGCGAAGAAGATTAAAACTGTGTACGAGAGGAGGGAAAAAAGGCAGTCCGAGGCGTATCTGTTTGTGTGCGAGGTAAAAAAAAAAAATTAACAGGCACAGCCTAGGACCGTGGTGACCAACGACCAGGCACGGCGGACGCGGGAACGGGTATCTGCTCGGGGGCTCAGGCCTTGGGTGAACTTGGCAATCTATGTGCACCAGAGGAAGGACTGGAGTGGATAGACGATTCCCTCGTTGTTAGTTCCTTTGTCAATCCAGGGAATGAGCGAGCGAGGGTGAGAAGAGGAGACAGGCAGGCTGAAAAACGAGTGTTGAAAGTACTCGTAAGCCAGAAGTGTGTGTGGGTGACAGGGCAGGACTCGTCGAAATTTTATAACTGGTCTCTGCAGGCTGTTGTAGAAGGTGGACCCGGACAGATTGAAGGGCTTCAACTGAGGTGGAGGCCACGGACACAAGGGTAAGGAAAGACAACGAGAAGCAGAGAGGGGAGGGGGGATCCACTGACGAGTGGTGAAAGGGTGAGGCCGGTTGACTGATCACGTAGAACGACGTGTTGGAGGAGATATGCTGTGCTTCTCAGGACCTCGTACAGCTGTGAGACATTCGGAGAGGCGAAGAAGACTGACGGAAGTGCAGTACGTATGGCTATGCAGGTTCGGCCGTTGACAGTGGCGACGTTGCTGGCAGTGGCGTTCTGGTCCGGGAAGGAGGAGTAGGGTTGTGGGCCGAGATGAGAGGAGGGCACGACGACGTTATTTTGTGAGCGGGAAGCACGGACAAGTAGACAGGTCAACTTTCAGGAAGACAGTTCCGGGGAAGGGGGAGAGGCATATAAGAGGACGACGGCACTATGAAGGGCGCTATTTCTCCGTCGGTGGCCCTGGCGATGCTAGCAAGGGTCAGAGTTCCAGGATCGGGAAGGATTGACGGCCAACTGCCAGTGGCGAGAGGACGCTGTTTGGCGGTAGTAGTCGGGTTCGGGATCTTTTTTTGCGGTGGTGCGTGCAGGCTTGCATGCGTGGCCGCAGATGAGCTGCGGCGTGTGGATTTTTTGGGGGGGGGAGGGTCTAGGATGGTCTGGGGTGTGGGCGTAGGCGGGAAGAAGGAGGGAATACAAAACAGAAAAGTGACAACTTCTCGTAAACAATCTGTATGGAGACAAGCAGGCAAGCAAGGAGGAAGCAGGCGGACGTAAGAAAGAGGAGAGGAGCGAGAGCTAGCAGGGCGGTATCACCGGAACCTGTCTAGCGCTGTGTGGGCATACGGGAGGGAAGAATGCGACACAGTATCCGTAGCGGTGCTTCAAAGATGCAGTGGGCTAGGTTGTAGGAGGCTGGAGAAGGCGACGAGAGGTTGCCGTCCGGGGGGGGGGGGGGGGATCCACGAGCCCGCAGCGGCAGCAGTGCGGAGTATTAGTCGTTGCTCCCATGAACACAAAACTCCAGCGCGTGGAACGGTTGGAGCGAAGCTCGGGAAACTGGGTTGCGGTTACTAGCTGCTGTACCAGGACAAAACCAGTAAGGCAGGGTGCAATCGGAAGCACTGGACGGAGTTGCTGCTTCTCCTGCTGCTCTCGGAAGGGCGATGGGCTGTTTATCGGACGGCCGGCATACGAACCAAAGTGCAGTATATAATTGCAGAACACACGCCGTCAGGAGACTGCGATGCACGTCACTCTCGCCGAGAGCTCTGGAAGCCCGTTTCACAAGGTCGTATGTGTGTGTGTGTGTGTATGTGTGTGTTTGTGTTTTGTTGAGAAGGGGAACAGTGGGGGGGGTGGCTTTCCGTTTTTCCCGCCTGCAGGGCAGATTGAAATAAAATAGAAAAAGGGCGATGCCAGCAGAGATCAAAAGGGCCAGGAAAGTGGTGGCGGAAAGATCTAGCTGGCGGAGATCAGTCAAAAGGGGGAAAGTGAGAGGTCAAGGCGAAGGGAAACAGAGCTCCCCAGGCGGCTGGGGCGTCGGCGGATGGGCCAGGGCGAATTTTGCCGGCCTTGCACTGTGAGATAAGAGAGAGAGCCAAGTGAAAAAGAGGAGAACGGAGAGCAGAGGTCAGAGAAGCAACGGTGGGCGGGCGCGAGGACGTGGTAGGGATGAAGGGGGTGGTAGGGCTGGAGACTTCAATTGACGGGCTGTCCACCTGGCGCGCCGTGGTGCCGTCCAGCTAGAATGACTAGGGGGAGCGATCCGGAAATCGGTGGGCAGAGGGCCTCGAGAATCGGCGTTGAGGGATTGATTGTCAGGAGACTGCGGTGAGCTGCAGGATACCTGAAAGAGGCCAAGAGGGGGGGGAGAACCAGCGACGATCAGAGACGCGCCACCAGAGGGTTCACCAACCAGTCCCAACCTTGGTCCGAGCCGTGTGGTGCGCGTTCCTGTGCTTCTTTCTGAGGGTTTCTGGACACCGGCATTCTTTGGTCCTCCTATTCTTGCCCTGGTCTCTGTTTCCTCGTCTTCCCAGTCCCTGTCTGACTGGTCCTCTTCCTCCAAGGCGCTCCCTCCAGGTTGAAACAGCTCCTGCAGATGCGTGGCAGTAGGAGTGTGCCACAGGAGCTTTGCCAAGGCGAGCACGACAAGAGCCGGCCTCTGATTTTGATGGTTTTTTTTTCGTGCAGATGCGCCATGCTCAACAAGGGGAGAGAGGGGAGGGGGGGAACCTGTCGGACAAGGGAACCCCCCTCCATCATCCTCCACACCCCCCTCCCCTCCATTCCTTCGTGCATCGGTATCCACAGCATTACACGATGCATGCACGAGAGAGTGTGCATGACACTGGCAAAGCAGAACAGATTTGAGGACAAGTCGCTGGCTGGAGAAAGCGGGGCGGCGGTGATCTGGAGAACGAGCAGAAGCCCAAGCCGTGTTCTGTTTTGGATACGAGCGTCGCTTTGTAGCATGCTGTCCTCGTTGCCGTTTTGCTGCTGCTCCAATGGTCTACATAGTACGTGTTTCTTACATGCATGCGCGCATGTACGTGTAGAGAATCTGCCTTGAGGAAGGAGCGTACGCGTATAGCTGCATCGCCCTTGCTGCAGCGAGATTGTCCTGCGTTGTGCCTTCTCGTCTGGGAAGGCGCGATATTAGTGGTGGTTCCAAATCCTGGCAGCCAACAATCTGCACGAGTGAAGCGAAGACGAAATCGGCACCAGTTCCACCGGCGTTGGCCTGCTTGCAGGCATGGTTGCATGAGACAGAGGTCGGACGGCGGAAGGCAAGCGGGAGCGAATGGACAAGCAGAGTGCGTGCTTTGGTGGGTCTGAGGTTGGTGTGGGCGGGTACGAGCGAGGATGAGGGCGAGCGACCAGCTACAAAGTATGGACGGTACGAGCATTGGTGTACATATGCACTTAGAGAGGCATGGATATTGCGACCGACGTGCCTGCCGGCTTGCTATGTACCCTGTTCGGTTTGCCAGGGCCCCGATATTCTCGCAGGAAGGAGCAGCTTGGCTCTGCAGCGCCTCGTGGCTTCCTTGCTCGCCGCAGGATTTTCTGCACGCCGGTGTCGCTAATAATCTCTCGCTCTTGCCTGATGATCCCTGGTACGCACGGCAAATCGTGTTCGCACAACCCGCCTCTCTCTTATTCTGCTTCTTTTCTTTTCTTCTTTTTTTTTTGCCATGGCTGGGCCGCACCTCCAAGTTGAGTTGCCCCATCGCCATCTCCACCCTTATCCCAGGTTGCAACGCGTTGGTCCTCCCGGTCCTGGTGGCCCTGGTGGCCCTGGTCGGTTTTCACCTTTGCACCCCACCATCTCAAAAAGCTCGTTCCTTCGGCATCCTTTTTGGGTCGTTTTTCCCTTTCCGTTGCGTTGCTGAATGGCATGGCACGCCGACGAGAGATGGACAGCCTGTCTCTTGCGTCTCGGATCAGAAGCATGCGAGCCCAAAGCTCATACGTGTATGACTGCACCTACGTGTACGAGCACGAAAAACAGGCACACGTGCATACGAACAGTTCGACGGTCAGAGTCCAGACCTTTGAAGGGTGGGGACGATCGATTGAAGTCATTGAGATGTGACGGCAGCCACTGCAAACAGAAACACGCAAACAAGAAAATGACACGACAACTTATGGAGCCCGCTGGTGTCGCCCGGGGTTCATTCCCGCGGCCCTGCGACGGCTGCTCTGCATCACACGAGCCGTGCAAGTCGTGTGGCCCACTGGCTCATACGGACCATTCCGCGCCCATCTGTGCGCCGATTTCCCTTGCCTGGATGGCAACGTCGCTAACAAGACACAAATACGAGCACGACAGCTACTATAATACGCATTAGGTGTACTGGTGTCAGCGAGCCTCCTTATCTGCCTGTCGCTGAAGGATCGCAACCCCGATTAACCGAGATCTAGATCATTTGCAATTCCATCATTTTGCGGTCAATGGTCGGCAAGATTGCTTGCGCGTGCGAGCACACGTACTCGTGCATTCTGCCGCGGAGAATACTTCTTGATCAGACAAGCTCGGGTGATGGAGAGAACAGAAACGAAACAGCGCACCAGCCTCAGCAGCCATGGCCAAACGCACCCTTGTACATGTACGAGTGCATACTTTGTACTGGCACGCCACACAAGATACTCGTACACACACACCCCCGCCCAATCAGAGCAAACACCCGGCTAGCACCTGTTAGCGGCAAGCTTTTACCACAACGCTACCAGTCTCTGAATAACGTGGGTTGTCGGCCTGTGCCCTGCGGCTGTCGGCCCTGCTGCTTTGGCCAAGGGGGGCCGCTGGGACCAGAGAAAGTCTGTTTCGCAGCGGGCTCAGCGCCAACACGGAATGATGCCTGTCGCAGGAGAGCACTCATTTCCCCCAGAGACCAGGTCCAACTACGACCTGTCAGGCAACGGTTCGGAGCGGGAAAAGTGGGTATGACAAGGGCCTGGAAAAGGGGGCAAAATAAAAAGCGGACAAAAAAAAAGAAACGAAGATGACGGTAGGCGCAATCGCATGCAGCTGATGGCAAAGCAAGATCCGGCACAAGGTGAGCGGCACGCAAACACGCCGCACCTCACTGCTCTACACCGTCCGCCATCGTCCACCAGCCAGAGAGAGGCTGGTTTCGGGCGGCTATACGCTCTGTCACCCAGGCTCGGTCGGCTGTAGCAGTCTGGTTCCATTTCAGGACGGCGTTACTGTGATGGGACAAGGGCCTGGGCTAGTTCATAACGGACGCTCATTATGGCCTGTTGTTCTCGCTGCGGGAACCACCTGGGCGCTTCCGCGTGGGGGTTGGCCATGCGGCAGCCCCTGTTAGCACGCAGCGCTGGCCCGCTAGCATGCGGGTCCATGGAGCTCTTTACGGGCGCCGCCGTTTTTTGGGTTCTGGCCGACATTTTCAACAAGCTGGGGCTGGCCATTTTCCACTGACGCCTGAGTGCTGCCGGCGGTGTCAAAGCTGACAGGCAACGGTCGCTTTGAAATTCGGGCCATCCGCTGGAGCACAGGCTCGTGCTTGCACGCGCATTCAGTGCCAGTACGTGTGCGTGCGCCGAGGCGCCGAGCATCACCATTCCACCGCTGTGGAAACAGCTGTGGCTGTCTCTCTCCTTCTCCTCGCTCGCCAAGCGAAGTGGAGCTGCCAGAACTAACGGAAGCGCCCGGAATGTGTTTTCAGCCGGCCGGTAGCATGGAAATGACACCATTTACAGAACATGCCGTTTTTCTTTTCTTTTTTTTTTGGTCGTCGTCTTGTCGGGCTGTCCTGCACCAGAAAAGCACGCTTTGTGGTTCGCAACGCTGACGGCACAGTGACGGGACAGTCGCGGGGCAGGCAAGGTAAGGTACGGAATCCTCCTCATCTCCTCTTCCCCCAGGACACTCAGCAGACCAGCTCAGGCATGTTGGGTTGGGATCGCTCTTGAAACGGACACTCGCGCTGGGTCGAGGCAGGCCCGCGCCTATTTCCGTTAACAACAGCAATTCGAATATTAAATCCACAAGAGAAGCGAAGACCCATGGGTCTGCCTGTGGACCACACTGAATCAGGGGCGGACCGCAGAGCTGCAGAAAAAAAAAAGAGACCTGTCTGAAAAAACGCAAGCTGACTGAGATCTGGAAGTTTGGGGTTGTCTGTGTGCGGTGTGTGCTTTTGCGAGCAACCGTGTGTGTGGGCACAAAGCTTCTCATGCCGAGACCAATGTGCGCGGCGCCCACGAATGCCTTTGCAATTTCGTTCTTTTACGCATCCTCCCCCCCCCCCCCCCATTCTCCTTCGTTTTCAGCTTTCTTTTTCAGGGCTAGGTCCAGAGCGTCGGTATGTGACGAATGAGACCAGATGAAAGGGGACATATCACTCTGGATTGCGGCACAGGACCACGAGCCGTAAACTTAAACGCCCCCCCCAATACAAAGTACTCGGACTGCGACCGGCCTTGTCACTCTGCGACCTGCGGCACCCCTGTGCGATCTACGAGTACGAGGATGCGTTTTACCATGTGCGCTTGTTGCGAGAATGCCTGTCCACAGCTGTAGTGTTCAGCTTTGGACAGGCAAGACTGATTGGATTCGCATGTACATAGTACGAGTATGTCTGGGTCAGCAAAAACTCCTGCTGGTCTGACTGGCCAAGATATTGCTTTTTGGGACCCCTCCCGGACGAGGTTGAGAAACAGGCAAGTCGAGGGATGATCACACTATGGTGGACGACCGACCAGGGCTGACCGCTCTTCACCGGGTAGCACTGGCAGAGGATGTCATAGGCGGCCGTCGCAGCCATCTTACGGCGCCATCAGCGTGCATTGTGAGATGGTCGTGTTTCTCAATGTCGTGTTGGGCGGCGTGTCGACGGCGTTTCGTAACCTGACAGCTTTGCGCCGTCGTGCGGATAAAGAGGGCCGCGGCCTGCGATGCTTTTACTAGCCCAGCCTGTGTTGCGAGCCGAGTTGCTGGAAGCCAGACGAACAGGGGGGAGGGGGGAATTGGCACTGATGAGCGAACCCCTCCCCTTCCCCCCCCTACCCTGAACAAAGTATCACACCTCGGGGCATCCACTATGAGTACCGTCACACTATGTACACTGACCCCTGATCCTTGCTCGTATTTCTTGTACTTTTTGAAACAAGATTCTTTGGATTTCGTTCGAGGAGGATTCTAGCCGCACTTGTGCTCCGCGTACTTGTACGAGTCTATGTTGCACACCGCACAAAGGATTAACCTCTGTCAAAGGTAGATGCGAGCTCTTTCTCAGCTCTTTCTTCCTCTCTCCGCGCAAGCGAAGCGCAGGGTGCGGGCTTCTCCACCACCCCCGGAGCTATTACTCCTTTGGATGTGGCTTCTGATGCGCCTCGCTCGATTAGCCAGCGGGCGATTGATTGTCGAGGGCGACACGGCAGCGCAGAATGGCATACTACTATTATGTATCGTCGGCAGGACTGGCGCCATCACCTCTCGCAAAAGAAAGTGAAAAGAAGGGCAGATGGGTGTGCAACCGTTCCAGCCAAACGGTAGGCGCAAGGCTGTCTCTTCTCGAATCACACTTTGTCGATTTCAGAACATCCCTGCTGGGGGGCGCGCCGAAAGCTTCCCCATTTGGTGACAACCGCCCTGCTTCTTCTGATACGAGTGACAACACGCAGAGGTTGCCAATTCGGCCGACAAGCACTGAGTAATACGGAGTAGCTGTACACGCACGAGTTGGCAACAAACAAGCCCACCTGGCTGGGCTGGCAGCAGCTGACGATCACCCCCTCCCCATCCCAATGCGATAGGTTGTGGCGTATACATTACATAGTAGGCAATGCGCAGCCTAGCAAGTCGCTGTCGCCAGATACTATGTATGTTCCCCTGCGCCCCCCCCCC
>JACBXF010000035.1:501495-635128 GCA_014183025.1 Harringtonia lauricola
GGGGGGGTGTGGTGGTCTGCTCGCGTGGCCAGACAAGACGCGTGTCGTCCTACAGCCTGGTTGGCGATTTTTGGCAGAGGCACAAAGAAGCTGATCGGGGGAGCCAGGAGCTCATCCGATGCGTGATGCGAATAAATCCGGCGGAATCACAAGCAGGCGCAGCTCAGAGATGGAAAGCCGCAGCTGCAACGACAGCAATTGGGTGCAGCAAAGCCAGACGACAGGCGGCTGCGAGGTGGAGAAGAAGAAAAGAGCAGCACTGGGGAAGCCGAAAAAGAGAAGCCAAGACCTTTGCTTTGACGATAAAGCCAAAGTGGGTCACTCTTTCCCTGCAAAGTACGAACAGCTTTTGCTGACAGAGCAGCCCCCCTACATCTCTTATATAGTATTAGCGTCTTCAGCGGCGAAAACGACTAGTGCCGGCCAGAACGCCGCCCCAGTTGCCTGACAGCCAGCGATGCCGGAGCTTGGCAGCCTGTGGCAGCAGCGGCAGATGCAATACAGAACAGCGAAAGCATGCACGACGACAATACGGGTGTGCACAAAGTACGAGTACGAGATGGTGCCGTCGCTGCAGGAGGGTTGCAGCGGATGCATGCAATTCTGGTAGCGGTCTGTCTTTTTTTTTTTTTTTTTTCCTCTTTTATTCTTTTCCCCGAGATCAAAAGGGCGAATCAGAAACAAGATATAGCAGTGCAGCAGCGTGCATCACAAGTGCAAGAAGCTAAGGGGGAGTTGGCATGTCGAGGCCCCTCATTGGTGGTGATTGACAAACGACTCTGTGGGTACATGGTCAAGAAGCAAGCTCTCTTGGAGACCCCCCCCCCCCCACCTTGCCGCAAACCATCACAAGCCGCAGCCATGTCGTGGTACCAAAAGACGTTTTCGCTGCCGTCGCGCAGCCGCGGCTCCTACCTGGTCACCGACCACGTCGTCAGCGAGCTGCCCGCCATCCGCGACTACAAAGTCGGCCTGCTCAACCTCTTTGTGCAGCACACCAGCTGCGCCCTCAGCCTCAACGAGAACTGGGACGCCGATGTGCGCGCCGACATGAGCGATGCCCTCGACCGCATTGCCCCGGCTGCTGGGCCCAAGGGCGAGGAGCTCTACCGCCACAGCGCCGAGGGGCCGGACGACATGCCGGTGGGATCTGTCCATGTATCTGCGTATCTAGGAAATAGCTGATATGCTGACTTGGTGGACCAGGCTCACATCAAGAGCGCCCTCGTCGGTGCCAGCGTCACCATCCCCATCCGCGACGGCAAGCTGGTGCGTGCATCTCTCGCCCTTTTCTTCCTCTTGCTGACAGACAACAACAGGCCACCGGAACGTGGCAGGGCATCTGGTACCTCGAGTTTCGGGCCTACAAGCACACGCGGCACGTCGTGGCCACCATCCAGGGCGAGAAGGCGTGAGACCGACTGTCTGTTTTATTTCGCATGTTGGTTGGCACAAGAGCCTGGACGCTCAGACAGTATAACTACAAATTCAAATTCCACAACAAATGCCACAACCACCACAACCACAACAGCCCTCTAGTGCGCCCCGTTCTCCGTCTGCATGTCCGTGTCGCCGCCCGCCAGCACCTTGGTCTGCGGCCCGCCGCTGCCGCCGCCCAGCGACGCGCCTGTGCCCGGCGTCGCCGCCACCACGCGGCCCTCCTCGTCGTAGAACTCAAAGTTGTACCGGCTCAGCAGGTGCGGGATCGCCGACAGCTGCGGGCCATAGCGCGCCGTGTTGTCGTACAGCTCAAACAGCGGCACCGCCAGCAGCTTCATGTTCTTGGGTACGCTCAGCACCTCTTGCGCCAGGTTAGCATGTCTTGTTCCTTGTCTGGGGTAGGGCGGCGGTGCTTACTCGACTGTGGCAGCTGGATAAAGTACAGCTTCTTGCACTCCTTGGGCCGCGTGACGTGTGCCGGGATGAACGGGTACATGAACGTCTCAAAGTTGGGTCGCCACCACTGCGCCAGGCACTCGCCCACCTGCCAGTCGCCCGCCTCTTCGCCCTCCCCCAGCCGGCCCACCGGCGCCAGCCGCTCGTCCAGCCGCGCCTTGAAGCCCTCCAGCTCGCCATCCTCGGGCCGCAGATAGTCGCCCGGCAGCTTGAAAAAGGCGTTGGCAATCTGCAGCATCAGAATGTGCGGGTGGTTGTGCTCGTGGCACACCAGGATGCCCTCGCACGTCCGCCGCATCCCGTGCGTCGCGTAGTGCTCCTCCAGCCGCCGCAGCCGCGCCACCACCGACGGGTCCTCCTCCGGCTGCATCTCCTTCACCCCAAACGTGTAGTTCGACAGCGGGTACAGCTTGATCGTCTCCGGCTGGTTCGCATTAAATGGCAGCGGCACCACCGGCGGATGGCCCGTCTGCAGCGCATTTCCCGTAATCGTCGACATGATGAGCGCGACCGCTGGAGAGGGAGGAAGGGGGGGAAGGTGCCTCGTTGATCAGCTCCTGGTACTGGAGCTGCAGTTTTTGCTCGTCGTCGAGCGCGTTCTCGCTCGCTCTCCCGTCTGTTTCGGGCGATCCAAAAGATGGGCAAGACAATTACACGTCGTCAGAATCTCAGCATCCAAGCAGCACAGGTGTGTACAGAGTCGCGCGGTCGTCGGTCGTCGGTTGATTGGTCTCCTGAGAATGCTCACAGCCGTTTTGTCCTGTCCAAATTACAACGAGGTGCCTGGCAGAATGTTCTGTGAAATCGGAAGGCGGTGAGAGCTTGTCGCGAGGCGCCGACTTCAGCCAATCACCACCAAGAATTCTCGTGTAGGCTAACCTCAGGCTCCATCCGGAAAGGGCAATGGGCGTGTCGAGACGAGATCATTGATTGAGGGTGTGCCATAGTAGTTTAGCGTAAGCTTTTGGTATTTTTCAATATTCTGGCTATGGCTATTTATATATTAATTGCAAATCAATTGACCGAATAACTTGTACGTTCTTTTCGCATGTTGATATTACCCGTTTACAACTATCCGTTTAAAATGGGTTGTCTGTCTCAGACATTGCAAATAATATCAATAATATTCTCATTGGGAATTTAACGAAACCTCGAAGTAAATAACCAAATAGGACAAATTAGTTTCATGCTGTATTTTGTTTCGGAAACCCCTCGCATCTACCAAATGCATCCTATCACTTACGAGACACCTTATTTCTGACCCCCATGCTCACATTAGATCGACCAGAAAGTGTCTTTACCCAAATATACTTATACCGTATTTCAACACATGATTAATAGACTGGTTGCCTTTCGCCAGTTTTTCGACGTTTTGTATTTTGCCTTCTTGCACACTTTCCACACCACCGGCATTTTCAATATATATACCAGTCCTGCTTCCCTTCTTTTCTCCCCCCCCCTACCTTTTATTCTTCCTAATATTGTAACATACCTTGCACACAATCGACCGAGGTACTCGCACCATCACAATCGCATCAGAGAGATCTCAGCTTACCCCTGACAAACCCAACGCTATGCTGCCGAGAGGAAGAAAGCGCCGCACCAAAAAGGGTGCTCGTCCTCAGACGCCAGACCCACCCCCTACTCCGTTGTCTGATCCGCCAGCGGTGATTTGCATAGACGATGACGACGACGACGACGACAGCGGTAGTTGTGCTTACGGCAACACCAACGCCAGTCTGGGCGCCAACGAGCCTCAGATCAAGACGGAGCAGTCAGATAGTCAATGGTGGAGCGTGGACACAACACCACCATCGCCCATCTGCATTTCCGATGACGACGAAAATGAAAACAGTAGACGTCCGGCTCCACAAACCGTCTTTGAAAGCAACCCCACCGTCAAGCAGGAAGACAAAGACACCTCTATGCTGAATGTTGAGAGTGCTGAGAGTGCTGAGAACGTGAATAATGTGGAGAATGCTGATGAGAACACGAACGGTCCTGGAAATTGTAGAACAAGCTCACCAGAGAACGTCGAGAATCCTGTGGGTGCAGCTGCTACCATGGAGAGTCCGAGAACGTGTGTGGAGCAGTACGAGTTTCCCGGCGAGTTTCCCGGCGAGTTACCCGGCGAGTTACATAACAACGGCTTGGCTATGGTTGAGAACGAGATAGACTTTGCGTCTCTGTTTGCGTCCCCGGCGCTGCAGCCACAGCCTGACAACTGCTCCGAGAGCAACTTGTTCCAAATCGACGAGCAGCCGACAGAACCGGCCCTGGAACCTATCTTTGAAGATGAGGACCGCGAGACTCCGGTGTCTGCCATCAAAAACATGGTTTCCGTTGCAGACATGGGCCCAGAGACACACTCCCCTGTGCTGGAGATCTCGCCGATCCCACCAATTCCATCCATTCTACCGGAACCGATCGTTCCAGAGTCCTTTAATGAAGTGGCGTCTACATTGACTCCAGCATCCATAAACACTGAACCGGCAACACAGCCAACGCCAGCCACAACGAACACAGAAAACACAGCAGAGCCGCCCCGGCTGGATTTGCTGCCGAAACAGCCCGATCCCATCTCATGGCCCAACTTGCACGAAGCCATTGCGTCCAACTCGCCGCGCATGATAGCCGAAGCAGTTGCGGCATCGCGGTCGCTGCTGGCCAATCTGGCCCCCCCACTCAGGGACATTGAGAGCCTCATTGAGGGCCCCGGATGGGCCTATCGCGTGGAGCAGCTGCGGGCCAACACCGAGCCGACGCGGCGGGTGCTGGTGGGGGTGGTGGGCCGAACGGGCGTGGGCAAGAGCGCTCTGCTCAATGCGGTGCTGGACGAAGACCGCGTGCTGCCCACCAATGGTCTGCGGGCATGCACGGCCGTGGTCACCGAGATTGCCTGGAATGCCGAGGGAGGGAGCGCACCGCCGTACCGCGCAGAGATCGAATTCGTGGCCAAGGAGACGTGGGACAAGGAGCTGACCCGGCTGTACAGAGACGTGGAAGACGGGGGTGCTGATGAGAACAACACCTGCACGTCGGCGGAAGCCAGTGCGGCGTGGGCCAATATCCAGGCCGTGTTCCCCTGGCTGGCAGCGAGCCGCGAGAGGCTCCGAGTCAATGGCGGCGTGCAGGCGCTCCGGGATGACGCCGAAGTCAACAGCTTGCTGGGTACCACGCGGACAATAGCCGCATTGCAGCCGCAGCAGTTTTATGCGCTGCTGCAGCGGTACCTCGACAGCAAGCCACCCGATGCGGGCGTACCGCAGCATCAGCAGCTACAAGAGCGATCCCTGTGGCCGCTGATCAAGGTCGTTCGCGTATATCTCAAAGCAGAAGCTCTCTCGACGGGCGTTGTGCTGGTGGACTTGGTATGTGCTATATTCACCCAGTTGGTTTGCTGCCCGTATTCACATGCCAGCCCGGATTTGGCGATGCCAATGCGGCTCGAGACGTTGTCGCCGAGCACTACCTGTCGCAATGTGCAGCGCTCTGGGTGGTCAGCCCCATCACCCGCGCTGTCGATGACAAGGAAGCGCGGGCACTTTTGGGTCGGTCCTTTCGGCGCCAACTTGTGCTTGACGGCGCTTATAACCATATCACCTTCATCTGCTCCAAGACCGACGACCTGTCCGTCCGTGAGGTGGCCGAGTCCCTTGACGGAGCGGGTACCGTGCAGCGCCTGACCAGCGAGGCAGCTGCCTTGGATGGGAAGCTGGCCCACGAGTCGGCACGGCTGCGTGATATGCAGAGGACCCAGCAGGAATCCATCCAGCAGCTCGACAGCATCAGCGGGCGACTGAACGCGCTTGCCAGTGCCAGCTGGGACGTATTGCATCGGCGGAAGCGTGCAGCCGGCGTATCACCTGCGAGGAGCCCCAAACGATCGAGGACTGCAGGGGATGCTCGAGAGAACGATGCTTCCGAGGATCGAACCCCAGATCGAGAAATACCCTTGACTGCTGATGGCGAAACATTGACGAGATACCGTAGAGGAAATGGAAATGACGACCGAAACGGGACTCCAAGCCAATGGATTGACATGGAAGCTGAGCTCGAGACGGAACTGCACCAGCTCATGCAGGAGAAGGAGAACATCAAAGAGAGGCTGACTGTATTGCACGTCCAAAAGGAGCAAGTGGAAGCAGACTGCCGACGGCTTGAAGGGGAGCGGGATGCGCAGTTCAAAGAACGTGCAGCCGTCTGTCTGCAGTTGCGAAACGAATACGCCCGCTCGCATGTCAAGACCGATTTTGCCGAGGGCCAGAGGGAGATTGATGAAGAGGGTGACGAAGAAGAAGAAGACGGCCTGAGTGGTGTCCAGCAGCGCCGCTCCTATGATGAAATTGCACGGGATCTGCCCGTCTTCTGCGTGAGCAGCCGTGCCTACCAGCACTTTTGTGGGCGGAGTGCCGACATGGGCGACGATCAACAACCGCAAGCATTCCGCAATGTGGCCGAGACAGAGATCCCCCAACTGCAGCAGCACGCACAGCATCTGGGTGCGGACTGCCTTCTGCGGCGGGACCGCAAAATTCTCCAAGATGCAGTGCAGCTGCTCACGTCGCTGACGGTGTGGGTGACCAGCAGCGTGGGCGGCTTTGGGATGCAGATCCACCTCGATCAAGACCGGCGGCAGTACGAGATGCAATATCTGCACCAGGCGTACGATGAGTTGAAGCAGGTGGGTTTTTTGGCTTGGGAAATGGCTCTCCTCGCATGGGATGGCTGCTAACTGAGAAGAACGTCACCAACGCGGCCAACCAATTCATCGACAACCTGCGGCGCATCATGGAGACAGACGTCCTGCTGAAGCTGAACTACCACCTGAAAACGTGCGCAGAAGAGGCGCCCGGCGTGGTGGGATCGTGGTCAGGACCTCGCAAGAATGGTGGTCTGCCGTACAACACGTACCGGGCCATTTGCCGCAACGGGTGAGCCCTGCTCCATATGCTCTCCTTCTGTTGCCGTTGCTGACCAGCCAGCGGAAATCAAACGGCATCACGGGCCAGCCGGTCGTTCAATGAAGGTACGGGTTTCCCAGACCAGAGAGAGAGAGAGAGCCTAAATCTCGTGTTTTGCTGACGGCTAGAACTCATCGGCACGCTTCTGGGCCGCATTGCGCCGGCATGGGATGCCGTGTTCGGCCAGCGCGTGCCTGCGGCCTTGGGCGAGTGCCAGACGGCGATCGATGAGCTCATTGAGTACTTCCACCGCAAGATGCAGAATCGGCCGATCTTGCGGCTGTGCGCGGAGAATGCCGGCCTGGAGATGCTGCTGAGCCAGGAGATCCGGAGCCTGAAGGTCCATCTGCGCGATACGCTCGAACGGGCTCGCGACCACATCGACACCTTCCGACGTAATGCTAACCGACTGCCGTGCGAGTGCGTCTGTAACGCCATGGCGCCGGCGTACATGCTGTGTGCCGAGGAGTCTGGTAGGTTTTTTTTTCTTTCCTTCTTCTTTTTCTGTTCGTCGTTCCACTCGCCCTCTTGTTTGCTCTTTGCTCACTCATCAGGGCCTGGATGCATGGCCCGGATGTGCCAGACGATGGAAGATCACATCCTCAACTACCGGACCGCCATGTTTGCGGCGGTGGGCATGACAGCGCGCGAGCAGCTCGTGGCGTTTACCGAGGACGTGCTCCGGGACATGCTGCTGAGCAACGGCGAGTGGTTGGTCCGGCTCTACCACGACTGCAAAAACATGATCGTGGGGGTGGAGGTGCCCGAGACCACCCGCAGCGCCCGCGACTTTGTGTACCGGCTGCTGAGCCAGGCGGACACCGCCTTCGCGCCGACGGCGCTCCTTACCGGCGGCGCTGGCGGTGCAGGCGGAGTGGGCGGAGTGGGCGGAATGGGGGCCGGAGCCATGGATTAGAGGGGCGACGGCGGAGGAGGTGGCCGGATGTGCATAGAAGGGCGGTTGGTGGGGGGAGCGGAGGCCGGGGAGGGTTTGTGCAGGGCATCTTTATATGGAAAACGGTTTAGTTATTTGATCTTTCCTCTGATCTTACCAACATGGTTACCGGCGTGGCGCGAGCTTGGATGAGTTGTGGTTTATAAAATGCAATCTTTCCATTTCGATTTTGGGTATTTTTATTCCAAGATCTCACCACGTGATATATTTACGAAAACATTTAACAGCAGGCGATTGTATTATGCAAGAATCGTTCTTTCCTTGACGGTTGTTGACTGGAAAGAGTTCCACATTGGGAAGCAGCCTTGAAGCTCAGATATACCCCACTTTAATATTTATTAGTAATATCCGCAACTTTGCTTGTTCTCAACATCATCGACAGCAAGCTCACACCGTCGTCGACCCTCGCTGCCACACCACAGAGTTTCAAGTTCCCCAATTTCAGTATCAAGTTACGATAATGTCGCACAGTGAGTCCCTCTCCTTTGTGCTTTCTCGGTCGGCCCCCTTTTCTCACCAGCAGGCAAACGCAACACGAGCCGGGCGGTGTTCACCTCGCACGAGCGGTCGCTGGCCAAGGCGGCATGGAGCGTGTCGAAGGCGCGGCTGACGCGCGAGTCGTTTCTGCCGTTTGCGTCGTGCGCGCTGTGCCTGGAGCCGGCGCAGGACCCCGTGGCGTGCCCGGTAGGCGACATCTTCTGCCGGGAGTGCGCGCTGCGCAACATTCTGGCACAGAAAAAGGAGGCCAAGCGGCTGGAGAAGGCGCGGGCGCAGGAGCTGCGCGACCAAGAGGAGCGGCAGGCGCGGGCGGAGGCGGAGGCGCAAGCGCGGGCGGTGCAGGAGTTTGAGCTCGTGCAGGCCGGCCTGGAGGGGGGAAAGAAGAAGACGACAGACAGGACGACGAAGCCAGCAGCCGAGGCTGGTGACAAGGAGGGTGACAAGGAGGGTGACAAGGAGGACAACGACGACGGCAACGGCGACGAGGTGCCGCACGGCACCAAGCGCAAGTTTTCGCTCGACGACGACGAGCTGCAGCGGGTGGCCAGCGCGGACCGGGCGCGGGCGCGGCGGGCGCTGGACGCGGAGCAGGCGGCGGCCAAGGCGGCGACAGCGCTGCCGTCGTTTTGGACGCCGTCGGTGACGCCGGGGAACCACGTGCGGGATGCGGCGGAAACGGGGCCCTCTGTACACAAAGCGCCGGTGTGCCCGGCGGCGGACGGACAGCACCCGCACGGGTACTCGCTGCACTCGCTGGTGGCGGTGCAGTTTGAGCGCGACGCGGACGGGCAGCGGATCTGCCCGGCGTGCACCAAGACGCTGTCGAACACGTCCAAGGCGGTGCTGGCGAAGCCGTGTGGCCACGTGCTCTGCCGCAGCTGCGTGCAGCAGTTTGTGCAGCCGCCCAGCAGCGGCGGCGGCGGCGGCGCGGCGCTCTTTGACCCGCACGCGCCGCCGGGGACGACGGGCACGGTGCGGTGCTACGTGTGCGACGCGGACCTGGAGGGCCAGAAGACAGACAAGAAGAGCAAAAAGGACAAGAGCAAAAAGGACAAGGAGATCCAGCCCGGCCTCGTGGAGCTGCGCAGCGAGGGCACCGGGTTTTCGGCGGGCGGCGCCAGCGAGGTCAAGAAGAACGGCGTGGCGTTTCAGTGCTAGCGAATGAGGCTTGATTACAACACTATGGGCGAGCGATGATGCGACAATCTAATTATCCTACACAAAAGATGCCTTTTCCCCCCTCTTTAACAATGGAATCGGCTCAGATGCGCAGCACGCGCTGGCTGCGGGAGACCATGTTGACAATGATGCTGCCTTCGGGCTCGGCCTGGGCGTGGTAGCGGTAGAAGCTGCCCAGACGGTCCATGACCTGGCTGGGGTCGGTGGGGATGGAGACGCTGCTGGCGGAGTGGGCTGGGTCGTAGGCCGCCGAGGTGTCGTGTTCGTATTCGCGGTCGTGGTTGTGGTAGTGGTCGTGATCGTGGCCGTGATCGTGGCCGTCGTGGCCGTGCCCAGGGCTGTCCATCAGTCTGCGTCCGCCGCGGTAGGGCTCGCGCAGGGGCAGGTCGGAGAGCAGGATGGCGTCGGGCCGGATGGGCTTCTCCTGCATCGGGGCGGGCACCGGGTGGTAGCGAGGGGGCTCTGGCAGGCGTGTGGGCTCTGTGGGCTCGGGCAGGCGGGGGCTGGACGGCGGCAGGCGCGGAGGCTCTTTCATCTGAACGGACGGGGGCAGATGCTGCGTGGTGGAGGTGGAGGTGGGCTCCGGGAAGTGTGCAGATGGGGCAGGCGCGTGGAACTGGGCGGACCCGGCGTGAAATTGGGCGGGCTCGTAGTACGGGGCGGGCTCGTGGGTGCGCACAGGCATGAGGCGGGGCGCGTAGACAGGCTCGTTGGCGGGTTCGTAGAGGTCGTGGTGGTGGTGGGCCGGCGCATGGAACTGCATGGAAGCCTGCGGCGGGTCTGCGCTGTCCAGCTGGGGCGCATCCCGGGGGCCATCCAGATGGGCAGGGGCATCCCAGTGGGCCGGACCGTCGAGGGGGGCGGAGTGAGCCGGGTCCTGCGGCGGTGTGGAAAGAGAGTCGGTGAGCAGCTGTCGCTCGGGTGCATGCAGCTGGGTGGGGGGTTCCGGGGTGGACTCCTGCGCGTATGACGTCTCTTGACGAGGCGGCTCTGGCAAGGAAGACGGCTCTGGCGGATATTGGTATGGCAGGTCGCGCGATGACGTCTCGGATGAGGACCCGGATGGGTACCCGGACATTTCCATCCGGTCCAAGGCAGGCTCGTCTGGGAACGAAGACGCGGTCTCGTGTGGCACCTCGTCTCGAAGCTGGTACTGGCCCTCGTCTTGCGGCCATCTCGGCTCGTGCTCTGCCTCTTTTGGTGTCTGCTGCTGCTGCCGCTGGGCTCGTCGGCTGCGTCGGCGCTCGAGCTGGGCGAGGCCGTCGGCCACGGCGTAGAGCAGCCGCAGCACGTAGCTGTAGAGGACGCGCTGGGTGGCCATGGTGAGTCCGTGGCTCAGGGCGGCGGCGGCGACGGCGCGCGGCAGGTCGGCGTAGAGGGCGCCGAGGCCGTCGAGGCGGAGAATGCGCAGGGCTTTGGCCAGGACGTGTGTTGAGGGGGTGGCCGTCGTCGTGGTCGCAGGCTCGCTGACATCGGTGCGCCGCGCGGCCGTGTGCAGCGGGTAGAGCAGCGTGGCGGCGGCGGCCTTGCTGAGGGCGGAGACGACGAGGGTGACGGCGGCGTCGACGGCGATGTAGGTGGCCTGACTGGGCGGCTGGGTGACAAAGTACTGCTCGAGACGCGGCTGCCAGCGCTCGCGGGCCAGGCGGCTGAGCACGGCCTGCAGGGCAAAGGTGAGGCCGGGGTCGAGGGCCAGGAGCAGGTCGGACGAGAGCGACCAGGGGTCGGATGGCGATGGCGAGGACGGGGATGACGACGAGGATGACGACGACAGCGAAGATTGCGAGGCCGACCGCGGGCGCGTCTTGGCCGCGGGCCGCACCAGGCTCGGGGCCAGCCCCGCCAGCAGCACCTCGACGAGCCGCCGCTGCAGATGGCGGCCGAAGCGGCAGGTGGCGCTGGCCGCAGCCCCGGCCGCCGTGCCCACGAGCACCTCCTCCAGAGCGACGGCCCGCAGGCTGGTCCAGGGCGTCTGGCCGCAGCCCGCCCGCAGCGTCGCCGTGCGGAGGCCGCCGTAGAGCGAGAAGAAGAGCAGCGCATCGGCGGCGGCCCCGAGCGTCGTCACCGGGCCGAGGGCGTGGCTGTCGGGACGACCAGAGCGACCAGGACGACGGACGTGGAGGACGCGGTCGGTGGTCACGTGGGCGACGGCCGAGGCAGTCGCCCCCGAGAGGGCGAGCGAGAGCACGGGGAGGGACATCCTCGTCCTTGCGGATGGGAGAACAAGGGAAAAAAAAAAAGGAAAAGAAGAAGAAAAAGAAGGAAGAAAAAAAGGGGGGACGCAGCTGCGAGGCTTTATCGCCCGGTGCCCATGACGACGAGGAGCCGATTTGGCCTCTCTGCGTGTGTGTGTGTGTGGTGCGTGTTTGTGTTTCCAGGCAATTCAGCAGCTTCCAGGGCAGAAAGTGAGCGACCGACCGCCCCACTGGGCCACTGGTGCCTGAAGGTGGAGAAGCTCCTCCAGCCGCCAATCGCTATCAACCGCTGTAGTCCCTGCCAGTGCTGCCCATCGCTGCCAATAGCTCCCCCGGGGGGCTTGCTGGTAGGAGCGCTAGCGCCCCTGTTATTTGACTGTGTCAGCCCCGCGCGATTGGCCGCGGCTGCGCCTGGGATCGCCCCGTACAGCTGGCAGCTGCTGATTCGACGTCGCGCAGACCGCATGTGTGATAATCCTATTTGCATTGTCCAGTGAGAACAGGTCTCGTATAGTAAGTCTCGTCCGTCCCAGTGGAAGCCGGGTATTTCCAAACTCGCTTAACCGCCCCAAACGCCGTCATAGCCCGTCTCCACGCTCAAAACGCCAGTCAGCTCTGTTGTAGAGTCTCCTCTGTACAGGGTAGAGTCAACCGAGCGGTCCCCAAAAAAACATGCACAAGTCAGGTCCCTACGCCCGCCCCGCCACCGGCATCGGCCGTGCTGTCGACGGGCTGTTGTGCGCCCGCAGCGTGCTGTTGCCCATCGACGGCGTCGCTGTGGCCGACGACGCGTGTGGCGGGGGCGATGACGACATGGAGGCCGAAGACGACGGCGCACGCGGTGGCACCGGCGGCAGCACCGGCGTCACCGAGTGGTGCACCGTCGTCGGCGTGGCAGACGGTGCTGCTGGCGGCAGCATCATCATGCTGGTGTCGTCGGGCTCGCCAGGCGCATCCTCGCTGTCGAGCAGCTGCTCGTCTTGTATCTGCGACTGTGACTGCGACTGCGCTTGCGACTGTGGCTGTGACTGCAAGCCTGGGTGTCCGGCCGGCAGCTTCTGCGCGCCAAAGCCGTTGACTCGGAAGATGTTGACCCGCCCGCCGTTCGTCGCCGTGTGCAGCTGCTCCAGCAGCCGCGCTCGCTGGTACTGTCGCCGGATCGGCTCGAACCCCGGCTGCTCCACCGCCGGCGTCGGTCGCCACCGCGCCAGCGCATTCATCACCGCCGCCGTCTCCTCGTCCGAGTTCACCGCCGCCCCGTTGGCGTCATCGTCGTCTTCCAGCGGCGCGCTGGCATCGATCGCCGCTTCTGCTCCCTGTCAGCAAATCGATCCACAAAGCATCCAGACAACCCCCCCCCCAACGTAAAACGCACTCTGCTGCTTCGCCTGGTTCTTCTTCTGGTACGCTGCCAATAGCATGTCGTACGGCAGCGACCGCCCCGGCACCGCCCGTTTTGCACCCATGCTGTGACTCTTGCACGTCAGAGACCGCGCGCACGGCTGGCCGTTCGGCAGGATCACGCCGCACTGCCGCTCCACGTCCACCGGTCCCTTGGGCTTCGCCGCCTTGGGCTTCGCCTCTTCCTTCTTCTTCTTCTTCGCTCCGCCCTTGTCCAGCTCGCCGTCCGCTTTGCGCTTCTTGCCGCCAGCCGCTGCTGCCGCCGCCGCTGCATCCGCTCGTCGCTGTGCTGCTGCTGCCGCCGCCATGGCCTTCTTCGTCATCGGCTTCGGCGGCTTCTTGTCTGTAGCCCCCGCCCCCCCTGCCGCACTACCACCAGCACCAGCACCACCAGAACCGCCACCAGCGCCACCGCCGCCGCCGTCTTCGCTGTCGCTCGAGTCCTCGTTTTTGCCGTCGCCCCCGTTCTCGGCCCGCCGCGCTGCTGCCTCCTCTTCCTCGCGTGCCGCCTGTTCGCGTGCCTGCTGCTCGCGCGCTCGCTCTCGCTTCTCCTTGGCTTCCTTCTTACGCTGCGCCTTCTCCTTCTTAAGCTTCAAGCATGCGGCAATGTGCTGCTTCGCTGCCGTGCTGAGCACGCTCTTTTTGCAGTGCTTGCACATCTGCAGGTCCGGCGCGTCCTCCAGCGGCCGCCCCGTCGCAAACGTCTCCCGCGCCGTCTCATCCAGCTGGTTGACCACCGGACTCGGCGACGGCGCCGGGATGTTCGACTTGGATGCCTTTTTCTTATCTTCTGCGCAGGGCGTCAGTGCTGCCAATCGATATCTGCTCTTCTCCATGCTTACGGTCCACAAATGCCCCCTCCTTCCAGTTTCCCGGCTGCTTGTGCTTCGGCGGCGGCTTCTTGAGCTTGATCACCCCGTTCGCCCGGCTGCCGTCCTTCTTGGACGCCACCTTGATCGTCGCCTCCTCATTCTCCGTCTTGAGTTTGGGTGTGCTCGTGCCCGCCGCTTTCTTGCCCGCCACCGGTGTCGTCGGTGCCGACGGCGACGCGGACGGGCCCTTGCGCGCGTCCGACATGGTCGTGCAGTCCGTGATGCGTGGTATGTGGTCACAAAAAATTGTGGAGACGCGGTCCGCCACAACGCGAAAGCGTAAAGGGGGTTATGTGGTTTGCGGAGAGAATCGGGTGGTGGAGGCGATCGTGGGCGTGCCGTCGCACATCCAAGATGGAATCGATGCAATAAAAGAAAAAAAAAAGATGCTGTGAAGATGATGTCGCGTGTCTGTCAAGACACAATAGGCGTTGCGATAGAAATGGCTGTAGCACCGGTTAACACGTCCTCCTGGCGATGCGTTGGCCATGATGCCGATTTCTTTATCACACAACGCCTCGGCGCCTTATCTCGCAAATCATATCACGTGTTCATCCCACGTGATACGCATAGCCAATTGTTGCCCGCCGTAGCGCATTCTTGCCTCGTGCCCCTCCATCGCTCTCATTCGCTCCTGCCGGCCTCCCTTCTTTGCCGTTTTTGCAACTGTACCCGCCGCCTTGGGCACTGTTTTCCGCTCGTTATTGGGTGCTTTCGCGCTGTTTCTACATATCGTCAAATTCCAAACTTCATCTTTTTTTTGGACATTTATTCTCCCTTCTTTTTCTTCGTTGACGCCCGTCTTAAATTACCCCCACGTTTCCCTCTCTCTCATCTCCAACGCTGGCTTCCCCGTTTCGACAGCCTCCGGTTGTCGACAAAAAGTTTGCCGCTCTTGGCCAGATCGAGTCCCCTGGCGACGTCCTCTTTGTCGCAAGCACTCGGACACTCAGTCTTTCAAACGCCACCAACACAGCTACCACTACAGCAACACCATCGACTGCAGCTTCTGCTTCTGCTTCTGCTTCTGCTAACGCTTCCGCTTCCATCTCCTACCGCCTCCCTGCCCGCCCGACTGGTGCGCCGCACTACCGCATCTTCCCTGTTCCTGCCGGGCGCAAAGAGTTTGAAGCAGAGAGATCCAAGATGGATGGCAAGCGGCATCTCAATTCCTTCCAGCAGCTGGAAAAGCTGGGCGAGGGTACCTATGCGACTGTGCGTACTTTTCTCTTCTCTCCCAGGGAGGCGCTTTTGCTAACCAGCACCACCAGGTCTTCAAAGGGCGAAACAGGCACACCGGTGAGCTTGTTGCGCTCAAGGAAATCCACCTCGACTCGGAAGAGGGCACGCCGTCGACGGCCATCCGCGAGATCTCGCTTATGAAGGAGCTCAAGCACGAAAACATTGTTGCCCTGCACGATGTCATCCACACCGAGAACAAGCTGATGCTGGTCTTTGAGTTCATGGACGGCGACCTGAAGAAGTACATGGACAACCACGGCGAGCGCGGTGCCCTCAAGCCGATGCTTATCAAGTCCTTCATGTACCAGCTGCTCAAGGGCATCGACTTCTGCCACCAGAACCGCGTCCTGCACCGCGATCTCAAGCCCCAGAACCTCTTGATCAACAATAAGGGCCAGCTCAAGCTGGGCGACTTTGGCCTCGCCCGCGCCTTTGGCATCCCTGTCAACACCTTCTCCAACGAGGTCGTCACGCTGTGGTACCGCGCGCCCGACGTCCTCCTCGGCAGCCGCACCTACAACACGAGCATCGACATCTGGTCCGCCGGCTGCATTATGGCCGAGATGTTTACCGGCCGTCCGCTGTTCCCCGGCACGACCAACGAGGACCAGATCCTGCGCATCTTCCGCATCATGGGCACGCCTACCGAGCACAACTGGCCCGGCATCAGCCAATTCCCCGAGTACAAGCCCACCTTCCAGCGCTTCGCCACCCAAGACCTGCGCCAGTTCCTGCCGCAGATCGACCCAACCGGCATTGACCTGCTCCAGCGCATGCTGCAGCTGCGTCCCGAGCTCCGCGTCAGCGCCCATGACGCCCTGCAGCATCCTTGGTTCCACGACCTCCTCGTCCAGCAGCACCAGCAGCAGGCAGCTGCCGTGGCACAGCAGCAACAGCAGCAGCAGCAGATTGCGGCAGCCCAGCAGCAGGCCGCCGCCAATCAGCAGGCAGCTGCCGTCTTGCAGAACCAAGCACGCGGTGGATTCCAGCAGCCACCTGTTCCCTCCCAGACCTCGTACGAGGGCTACTAAATTTAGCATCCTCGGAATCCGTCGTCGCTCCACCAACTCTCTGCTTTCTGGCCTGGAGAGCTGCCACGCTGTAGGGGATGCCAGCTGGCTTTCTGTCTGGCCAGCCCACTGTTTATCTTGGGATCAACGCCTGCCGAGGGACCAGCTGGCGTCGCAGCTCCGGCCACAGTCTTTTTTCTTTCAGCTCTGCGGCACAAGACCAGCCCATGTTTGCTGTGCTCTTTGAAAGCTACACCTCGATTCCAACCAGTCTCAAGACTTCTCTGCCTCCTTGGCTGCAGCCAGCACCGGTGCCGCCGATGTCACCGGCACCAGCAGCATTTCTGTGAATCGGAAGCATGGGTTGTCCTGTTCCGCCCAGGTGCCACTGCTGCTGCGTGCCGATGTGGATCAGCCGACATGCCCTTGGCTGGGTCCGCTCCCCTGCAGCACCCAACCAGCTCCGAGTGGGCATACCTTCCCATGGCTGCCATTGGCATCCGCCAATACAAACATTCCTCGACTTGCCGTCTGGCAATACCTCTGCCCTGGATCCTCCGCCTGGACCCATCACTGTGTCTTTGTGAAAGTTTTCTGTTATGTTTCAGCTACGTGCCATACATTGAGAACCAGAAGGATTCGCCTGGACGGCGCAAACGAAATGCTTTTTTGCTTTTGCTTTGGTTAAGCTGGTAAGGCCAAAGGGGACTTGGCCGTAGGACGGGGCAAAAGAAGGGGAAAGAAAAGAAGATGAGCATTGCAATATAAAACTAAAGATTTCTATTTGGCACACTGCTTTTGTTGTCGCAGACAATGGTCCTGTTTTATGCTTATGCTGCTTAGAAATAGCAATATTATATCTAATGATACATGGTGCCTGCCGCTTCCCGCGGCGCCCAAACGACAACAACAGCAACAATAGCAGCAGCAACAACCGGGACACGAATTAATGTACAATACATCTGGGACGGTGTACAACAGAGTGCAAAACTGTCCGTAGCAGTGAACCCCCCCCTCCCATGACCGACGCCCTTCTTCAGTAAAACAAAGCACGCGACAATGGCCTCCCGCCATGGCCTCTTTTCACAACAACGCCATGTTATCCCGTAGGTGGGCAACAACAGAAAAAAAAAGAAAAAGAAAAAAGAAGACGACGACGACGACGACGACGACGACGACGACGACGAGCAACGGCCCGTTCAGTGTCGACTCGACTCTGACAGCGGCGGCTCGGCGGTGTCGGCAGCCTCTTCGCGGGCGAGCCGCTCGGACAGGCTGCGCGGGGCGTCCGAGGCGAGGTGGTGGTGTTGGTGTGGGTAGTGTTGGTGGTGTGGGCCGGGGAGGCTGCTGAGACTGGCGCGCAGGCCGCTGATGGTCATGGAGTCGAGGCCGTCGCCGCTGTCGAGGCCGCTGCGGCCGTCGACGCTGCCGACAAAGGAGCTGAAAGGCCCCAGCTCGGCGGCCTCCTGCAGGATGCGCGGGTCCTTGACCACGTTGAACATGGACAGCGGACGGCCTCGATAGGAGCCCACTGACGCAGCTAAGGGAGGAGGAGTCAAGCCACTCTCGACGTGGCTGTTGTTGTCGGCGTCGGCGACGGTATCGGTCCGGTCGGTCCGGTCGGTCCGGTCAGTCAGGTCGCGCGGCATCATCTGGCGGTGGTTGGCCGGGATGACTGGCAGGCCTGCCGGCAGCAATTCTTCCGTGTCGTCGACGGCGCCGTTTTCGACAGGCAGCGCGTCGTCGTCGTCCAGCTCGTCCTCTTCCAGGTACGGCCGCACGGTAGACGTCCGCGACAGGGGGTATCCGACCAGGTCGCCGTCGTCGCGGTCGCTGCCCTGCTCAAACTCAAAAAAGTCGTCCTCGTCCTCGTCCTTGTCTCTGGGGCCGCTGTCGGGCCGAGCCAGAGTAGGCGTGTTCTCTAAAGTGGACGAGCGGCCGGCGGCCGGCGGTGAGGGCGCTCTTGGGGAAGCAGCAGGTGGCGATGCGGCCTGAAACGCCTCGGCCAAGACGGAGTGCCGCAGAGGCGAGGCGGCGACGACGCCATTATCAAGGCCGGAGGGGCTCTTGCGTGCCGGCTGGGTGGCGACTGGCTCTTCTGGCTCGCTCTTGTGGATATGGGGAGCAGGAGCAAGGGCAGTGGTGGCGGCGGCCTCGGCCTCGGCCTCGGCTTCTGCTCTAGCTTTGGCTTCAGCTTTAGCTTTGGCCTCGGCTTTGGCTTCAGCTTCGGCTTCGGCTTCGGCTTCGGCCTGCGGATTCACCACTGTCCAGTTGGCCGGATCTTCGAGGGGCATCTTGGAGAGGGCGCGCAGACGGTCGGAGGACGACACCTTGCGGGTCAGAGGCGCAGTGTCAAAGTCGTCGTCGTCGTCGAGCACCAGGCTGTGTCGACGACGGTGGTGTTGGTGTTGGTGTTGAGGATTCTGGTGGTCGTTTTGGTGAGAACTGGGAAGACTGCTGTCGCTGCTGCTTCGCCGGTGGCCTGCATCGTTCCTGCCTTGTCCGTGCGAGTGTGGCTGTGAGTCATCTGACCACGTTTGGCCGCCAGGCAGCGACGAAACGCCGGATGATGACAAAGAGGCCGAGTCCGAGTCTGTCTCCTCCAAGTGGTATGCCTCTGACGTCGTGCCGTCGTCGTTGCTGTTGTCGTCGTCATTGCTGGTGTTGTTGTCGTCGTCGACGTTATCTTCCGAGTCAAAGTCGCCGTCACGGTGCGGATGCAGCCACGACAGGTCGCGCACTTCCTCGGGCGGCGATGCTGTCGGCGGCACGTGCACGCCCATGTAGTCGAAGCGCACGTGGCGCGGATGGGCGGCTCGGGAGGCCGGCGTGCTCTTGGACCGGCGCAGCACGCTCCTGAGCACTGGCTTGGGGGGTGCGGGCGGCGCCGGGGGGGGTGAAAGTGCCTCTGGTGCGGTGTTCTCCAGGACGGCGCTGCGTCTCTCGGCCGCAGCGTCGCCCGGGGCAGCGCCGTGGTGCGTCGGGCTGTCGAGCAGCGGCGACATGGGCGTGCGGTCGTAGGTGGAGCTGTCGAGGAGGGGGAGAAAGGGCGGCGTGAAGACGCCGCGAAAGTACTCTTCGCGGTGGCTGGACGACGCGGGAAAGATGGGCGACGTGGGCGACATGGGCGACATGGGCGACAGGGGCGACGTGGGCGAGACCGGCCGATGGGGGCCGTCCTTGGGGGTGCCCGAGGTGTGATAGAGCACCGGGGGCGGCGAGGCCTTGCGGCGGTGCGGCGGCAGCGCGGTGAGGATGTTGGCGGACGCAGAGACGCCGCCGTCGCCAAAGAAGCCCGGCAGCAGCGCGGTGCAGCGGCCCGGCGTGGTGGCGTCGCAGCTGGCCAGACGCGACACCTCGTCGACGAGGTCGTCCGGCAGAGCGTGCAGCAGGTTGGCCGCATAGTGACGGAATTCGTCGGCTCGATCGCGCCGGAAAGCCACCACCTGGGCGTCCAGCTCGGTCAGCTTCTGCCGCAAGGCCGCGACCAGCCGGTCTCTCTCGTCCATGGCGAACTGGTGAGCGTGACACTGCGGGGTGGCTTCATTGGCGGGGGGAGGGGGGGGGGGGGGGGGGGATCAGTGTCTGTGGACGCAATGGCAAGAGGTTGCAGAGCTATTTGGACGTGCAGGAACGGTGGAGAGAGCGTGTTCACGGGGTCCGTCCGGGCTGCGACCCGTCAGATGACTCGACTCTGTTCCTTGCGCCCGTCAGAAGGGCGATCCGTCGGACGTGCTGAGGCGGAGGTCCAGAAAAAAAAAATACAAAAAAATAATACAAAAAAAATACCATCTCACGCGGCTGAGTCCATGGCCCTCGGTTGTGGGCAGTCGCTAGCCATGGGTAAGAAGACGGCGGTCAGTGAGGGAGGCGCAGATCCGGGGAGCGTGCGGGCGCGCGTGGTCGGTTTTGCAGTTTGTGTGTGCGCAAAACGAGGCGAATGGGGCACGGCTAGTGATGGGTAGCTTATTAGTCATACGACCGCACCGGCGTCGTGAGGTTCTAGCCTGCCCGGCCCACAATTGCAGGCCAAGCCTCGCTAACGTTAGCAGTGGCCGGTTCCTGAGTCAGGTCAGCCTCATCCTGCATATCACCAGCATGCCATTCGACAGGTTTCAGGCGAGCGGGAGATGGACGGACCCGATCGGGTGGCCATTGGGAGAGAGAGCCCGCAGCAGTGACCCCTCAGACGGCAACAAACACAAAGCAGAGCACAAGACAAAGCACAAGCAAAGCACAAAGCAGAGCTAATCCTCACTTCTTCTACTTCCACTTGGAGTAAGCCCGTTCTCGGACATCCACCGCTTACAGAATACGAGCTCCCTCACGCCCACATCTTTAGGAACTTTTCATCAAACTGCGCCTTCAGCAGAGCAAATGCCGACCGCACCTCGTAAAGGCTGCCCTTTCCGCTGCCCTGCAAAACGGGCAGGCTGCCGTTGTCATTGACCGACGATGGCGGGCTCTCCTTGTCCGTCTTTTCATCGTCGTCGTCGTCGTCATCATCCTCCCAAGAATCCACAACCTTCTTCGTCTTCTTGGTGCTCTTGCTGGACGCGGTACTGGCCGGAACGCTGACCCGACTCTCCACGCGGCTCTCTACATCTCTGCCCTCGCTGTCTTCGCTGTTGTAGACGTCGTCGTCCAGATCGGCTGCCCGCGCCGTCGGGTCCAAGAAGTTGGTCAAGCTGGTGACGACAGTGGCCAATACCAGCGAAAAGTCCTGCAGGTCGAACCACACGTCGCCCTCCCGGATGCCGTTGCCGGTCTTGAGCGCCTTGACGTCGCCGTGCCGGAAAAAGTCGTAGATGTACGCGTTGAACGGCACGCCGTCCGTGTCCAGCGGATAAACCGAGAGATATGGCACGGACGACGCCTCGAGGAACACGCCCGAGCGCGCCGTGGCGCACAGCTCCCGCACCGACGCGAACTCGTCCGTAAACCCGGACAAGGCCGCAAACGGAGACCGCAGCTCCACCGGCTGTTGTGTGCGGCTGCTGCGGCTGCGGCTGCTGCCACCCACCAGCCCCTGCAGGTCCACCGGCCGGTCCGGCACCACCGCGCGCTTCGTCAGGGGCAGCACGTTGTCGGGCGTCGCCGCCAGGTGCTGGCGCACGTACGTCTGCACGTACGTCCGGAAAATGGACAGCGTCCCGGCGTTGTGGGCGCGCAGAGCCGCTTCCGCCTCCGCAGGCAGCGGCGGCAGCAGCACCACCGACGACGACGGCCGCACCGTGCTGTCGAGCCAGGCCTGGTCGGTGTGCCGCCGGCACGGGCGCCGACAAAAGAGGTGCGACAGCACGAGCACGAGCGTCTGCAGCACCTCGGCCTCGTGCAGGTGGATGTCGGCACAGAGCCGGTGGAGGTAGCCGCTCTGCAGGAGCCCGTGCAGGGCAAAGGCCGCGTTCTCGGCAAAGTACAGGTGGCTCACCAGCCCCGCCAGGTTGAGCGGCTGCCCCGTGGCCGACAGCAGATGCTGCCGCCGCAGGTACTCGATCGAGAAGCGCACGTGGTGCTTGATCGCCAGCTGCCCGCTCGGCCCCCCCAGGTACATGCGCGTCTGCGCAAAGAGAGACCGCGTCAGCTGCCGCGCATAGGCGCAGCCTTCCGTGAGGTGGTCCAGCGTCAGCGTCCGCAGCAGCAGCGTCGTCGACACCGGGAAGTGGCCCCGGAGGTCCGGCAGCCGCGACACCACCAGCTCCCGCACCCGCTGCCCCGGGAAGTCGTAAAACACCACGTTGCCCAGAATGTCGAATCCGCGACGGCCTGCTCGCCCCGACCCCTGCCGGAAGTTGAGCGCGTTCAGATACGTCGAGTCGCTGCCAAACACCACCGTCTTGCACGGCATGTTGATCCCCAGCGCCAGCGTCCCGGTCGCCACCACCGCCGACAAGAACCCTCGTCGGAAGAGCTTTTCCACCCTGCCGCCGTTAGCACTGAGCCCATCTTCGCCAGGCTACACTTACACAACCCGGTACCGCCGGTTCATTCCGGCGTGGTGCACGCCCACGCCGCGCCGCAGGCCCTCGAGCAGAAACGGCTTTATGTTGGCAAACGCCAGACGGCCAATGCTCTCCTCCAGCTCCGACTTGGTCAGCTTCGTGCTGTCTGCCAAGCTGAACCGGTCCAGCGGTGCATCGGGGTCAAAGCTGGCCCATCTGCTGGCCTCTTGGCTGGCCGTTTCGCGCATGCTATCAAGCTTGGACACGCCGCTGTCGTCGTCGTCGTTGTCTCTGCGCTTTTTGCCCGTCGTTTTTTCTTTCCCTCCCCGCGCCTTGGCCTGCTCCTTTTTGTGCTTTTCATACTGCGACATCGTCTTGGCCCATTCCCGGCTCGTCTGCTTCCACGTCTCTTCCGCCGCCTGCAGCTGTGCAACGATGTGATGCACCGAGTGCTCGCAGAGCCCTCGGTCGTAGATGAAAATCAGCGCCGGCAGGGCGCCTCGCGTCCGTAGGTCTGTGAGTAGCTCCAGCATCCTGGCTGTGCCGAACTTCTCGTGTGCCGTTCCGGCCATGCTCGGCGGGCTGAGCTCCTGCTTGACCGCCAAAAAGGGCGACCGGTGGTCGTGCATCCATCGGATCAGCTCCTGCTTCAGCCGCACCTCCCACACCACCACGTCGGCCTTGCCAACGGCTGCAGGCAGGCATCGTGTGGGATCCAGAGACGGGTCGACGGGGAACGCCTCCGTCTGATGCTTCCGCATGGCTTTCCACAGCGCGAGGCAGTCTCGCGGCTCCAGGTTGACATCGTCCAGAATATCGCGCGATCTAACAGTCAGCCATGGACGGCAGCCATATATTCTCTTTATGCTTACCTGTCGGTCAGACTGGACACCGGGTGGATGGGGAGAAACGGAGACTCATTATTGTACCCGTCGGCCTCCAGTCCTGGAATCGGCCACCGGACAACCGGCGCAAATCCGTCAAAGCGGAAGCCCGCCGACGGACGCCAGAGATAGTTGCGCAGGTCCGAGTACCGCGACGAATGGGCAATCATGCGCAGCTCCCGGCCCTTGGCCTTTTCGCACCCCTCCAGCCACTGCTGGAACTCGAGCGGGTTGCCCACCGTGGCCGACAGCGCGATAATGGGACACGGCGCCATCAGCACGAGCTGCTCCCACACGACGCCCTCGTCTGACTGTCCGATGCTGTGCACCTCGTCAAAGATGATCCATCGCAGCCGCGTCGGCCACGGGTTTTTCTTCTTGCCGTCCATGCTGCTGGGCGACAGCAGCAGGATCTGCAGCATGTGCGGCACCGTCACCAGCACCTGGCAGCCCGTCGGGTTGTTGATGCGGTAGTCCCGCGTCTTGATCGCCCACACCGACTGCCCGCCAAACGACGCAAACTTTTTCGAGAACCGCCCCTGGATTTCTGCCGCCACCTGGTTGACGAGCGCCTTGGTCGGCGCCACGTACACGATCACCCCGTCGTCGCTGTGCTTCAGCACCTGCTTCATCGCGTAGAACGAGATGAACGTCTTGCCCGCAGATGTCGGCGCCACCACAAACAGGCTCTGCCGCGCGTCGATCGTGTCCAGCACCTCGCGCTGCCACCGGTCCGGATGGAATCCCGACACCCGCCCGTCGGCCTGCGAGTCGAAGCCGCGCCGCAGATACGGCCCGCAGCTCGCCAGCTGGAACTCCACAGGCACGCTGGGCCGCACCGACGCCGTCTGGCCCAGCTTCTGCAGCGCATTCAGCACCAACCGCTTCGACAGTAGCGGCGGCATCCCTGCTTCTTCCGTGCCCTGGATCGTCAGCCCCAGAGAGGTAGACGAAAAGCCCAGCGTCCGCGCAAGGGCTTCCACCACCTCGCTGCACTCGGAAGACACCGGAACGCTGCTCAGCCGCTGCAGCTGGTCCCATATGAGCGCCACAATGTTCGATTCTGCCCATGTTAGCCCCTCGAGGTAAGCCGATGAAAAGGAGAAAGCATAGACATACCTATTACCGAGCGCATGTTCGTGTCCTTTACCAAGGCCTCACACAGAATGCTGCACACGAAAAGCGCAACATCGGGCCCAACCACATCGAGATCCGCTCGAGACCGACTGCTCTGGAACCGGATGGCCGCTGCGTACTTCTTGAGTTGATTCGTCTCCTGCTGCTGCACATCGTACGCAGTTCTCCATTCGGCAGCCGACTTGGCTTGTTTCTGCTGCTGCCTCTGCTGCTGCTCTCGCTCCAGGAGATGCGTCTTGTCGTTCTTCACGGGTGCCTTTTTATGGGGTATGGCCTGCTTGTGACGACTTGGCAGCTTCTTGTCCGTCTTACCAGGCGGATCGACAACAATGGTCTCGGGCTGCAGAATGTTGCCGGCCACGTTCGTCAAGCTGGCTGCGTAGGACTGGATTTCAGCCATGAATCTCTGATTGCGGCGCAAGGCCCAGACATCGGTACTCGGAAGTCTGGACTCTTTGTTCAGTGTCACCAGCTTCTTTGTGTTGTGCCAGTGCGTGGCTTCTTCAAAGACTTTATTTCCGCCGTACGCATGCTCTGCCTCCGTATCTTCGGTCACGGCCACCTCCTTCAAAAATGCGTCAAAGTCCTTGTGTCTGAAAGGAAGGAGACTTTGTGACAGAACAGGTGATTGGGGTGGCGAGGACACTGCTTCGGTGGCAGAGGCCGGCACTTGCTGTAGCTGGAAGTACCCAGAAACGTCCTTGCCACAAAGATTCTGCAGAACTGTGGACAAGTGCTGGCAGTGACTGCCAACTTCAGGGGGGAGTACGCTCGTGCCCAAGCAGTCCAGCGCGAAAAAGAAGAGGCGTCCGTCAACGAGATCAAAGGCATCCCAAGAGAGCGCATGATCAAATCGATCGTCTTGCTCCCACACCCTGCTTTCCAAGATCGCCGCCGCGGATTCGCAGAAACCGTCGATAAAGAGGCTGTCCGCCGTGCTGTCGTTTTGGGGTGTATGCTCCAGAGAATATCTTGGGCGGTCGACGAGACAGCAGTGTTTGAGAATGGCCAGGTGAACAATGAAAGCTGCCGCATGCCGCTCTTGTTCAGGGGCCCAGCGATTCTTGAGGACCGTGGAAAGAGAGACCATGCACACCAGTTCCCGCACCGACAGCTTCACGCCATCCGGCATCATATTCATGGCACATTGTGTATCCGCGAGAACATCGGATGACCTGCTCGCCGGCTTCAGAGGTTCTTGCCAGCAGTCTTTGTCAAAGTCCAGCCCACGGGTAGCAGAATATAGTGTTGCGCGAACCTAGATCATTTGGACAATCGTCAGCTATGCACACGATCCGCTCTTAGCGGTGCTTACCTCGGAGCTCTGGAACTCAATATCGTCGAGAAGAGCCACCGTATACCCCTCGGTGTTCAGGCGGTATATGATGCTCTGGAAGGTCATTTTGCCGTCATACGAATAGTTTTTTGTCTTGTTTGTCTGGTCATCTGAGACAAAGAAAAGACGCAAAGGATTCTCTGACAGATAAAGCCGATACTCGTCACTGTCCATGGACGCGAAGTGAAAGCTTAGCGGTTTCCATGATGACTGTGAATGCAGCCGTAAATGTTGGATGAGAACAGCTCGAGCCAGTCGACGCTTGTTGAAGTCAGTGACCTGTGCCTGGTCATCGTCCTGACGTGACGCCCCGAGAAGCAGACCCTCGTGGTCGTCGAACCAGACGATGTGAAAATTGCAGCCTCTGCTCTGGAGCTTGCTCAAAAAATTCTCGACGGCATGGACGGCGTGTAGCATTTGTAGTCCCCCTGTAGCACAGTCAGCATGTCTCTACTGGAAAGACATTTCACAACACATGCCTTGGAAATCAACTTTTGCCTCTTCCAGGCTGTACAACAGCAAGGACTCTCCATGGATGGCACACAGCTCTCGGCCAGCAAAGTCGCCCAGGACATCTTGCTGACGCGGAGTCGCTAATTCATACCAGAGAGTAATCTGCTGAGATATCTTGTCGATTTGTTGATCCATCTTGACTGTGTACCATGAATGAAAAACTGTAAAGTTCTCAAAGATCTTGATTTTTTTTACTCTTGTTTTTCACAGTGGATATGATTATATTAAGCGAGAAAACAGAGTTTTCACGTAATAACTTTTCTTAAACCTTGTTTCACAACAGCTGACATTGCCTCTGCCGCCTTGCTTTGGTTGGCCGTGCTCTAAAGGCTGCCGTCTTTCATGGAACTTCATGCCTAACGAGCAGATTTTCGCAGCCTGACATGCAAAGAAGCGACACGATCAGTTCACGCGCAAAATGTTCTCTGTGTGATGAAATCTAGGCCCATCGCCGTGTTGATGCCCTGAAGTAAATTCAATCACGTGCCACATCACGTGAGTAGGATATGTCGGAATATCGGGTTTCGGTTGCGGAGTTGTAACCGACAGTCTGGAGAATGGGCGCGTCCACTGGTTACCCCACGTTGGCTCCGCAGCGCGCCTCTGGGCCTCTGGGGTCGATCGCTGCTTCCGTGAAAGGCCGAGCTCTTTCCGGTTGTGAGTGCCGTGGCTTGCTCTGCATTATGATCCTTCCACATCGGCCGCAGTTGCATTGTCAAGGAAACGCCCTATCGGCAGTGACGCTCTGACGTTATCGGTTCCTTCCTAGCTTGCTCAATCTGATTTCGGCAGGTTTTTTTTCCGGGAATACCGACGAAACCGGCAGAATTAGCCCGAGGCCGTTGCGAAAACGGCATCGCCAATCTTCCGCGACACTCTTCCTTCGCTCTGTTCCCAGTCCAGGCGCCACGATTCTTTCTCCTCAACCACACTCACCTGGATGCGTTCATACACTTGTCGGCACGCTTTACTGTCGGCCGACACAAGGCCATGAAACGGCTTTCACGCCCCCGATCTCCCCTCTCCTTCCTCCCGTCGTCCGGCTCCTTCTCATTTTCGACCACCCCCCTCTCCAGACGACCATACCTCGCACCCGACCACAACGCCACCGAGCATGGCGATCCGCATCCCTCTTCCCAACTGCCACCGCTCTTAAGACGATCACGCGCCCCAGCACAACGATTATACGATGACCTGCCTTTACGGAAGGTCACATCCTTCTCAACACCCAACGGAAGACCCCGAACAGCCATCTTCTTCCCAGGTACGTGACTCCCCGCCCCCCCCCAAGGTTCGCTTCCCTCTAACACACGCAGGCCAAGGTGTTCAAAAAGTGGGCATGCTCACGCCGTGGCTGGAGGCCTTCCCGGTGACGGCGCGTGAGATCGTGCAAGAGATTGACCACTACATGGGCTACAAGCTTTCGGACATGATCCAGGACGGTCCCGGACGGCTGCTAACAGCGACGGAAAACGCGCAGCCAGCCATCATGGCGACGTCGATCCTGATTCTGCGCATTCTGGAGCGCGAGTTTGGCTTCCGGGTGGCGGAGCACATGGACGTGACGCTAGGTCATTCGCTGGGCGAGTTCGCGGCGCTGGTTGCCGGCGGCTACCTGCAGTTTGAGGACAGCCTGTACCTGGTGCGGCGGCGGGCGGCGGCGATGGCGGAGGCGACGCGGCGGGCGCGCGACGAGCACGGCGGCGAGTACGGCATGGTGGCGGTGGTGACGGAGCCCGAATACCTTGCACCGCTGATTGCGGCCATCTACCGGTTTCTGGGGCTGACGGAGACGGGGGCGCGGCCGCCAGCCAGCGACGGAAGCAGCCACAGCAGCCACCCGCCGCCGCCCAGCGAGCAGGTGCTCATCGCCAACATCAACAGCAAGAACCAGATTGTGCTCAGCGGCAACATTGGGCGGATCAACTCGCTCATGCGCCAGGTGCGGGTGTTCCTGGGCCACGACCCGCGCGCCGTGCGCCTCAACAGCGACAGCCCCTTCCACAGCCCCATCATGCGCCCGGCCGTGGCCGAGATGCGGCGGATCCTGGGCGGACGCAGCCTCGTTGCGGGCCGGTCGAGCGAGGACATTGTCTCGTTCCCCGGCTGCATTCCGTGCATCAGCAACGTGTCGGCGCGGCCGTTTGCCAGCCGCGACGAGCTCAAGGAACTGCTGGCGCGGCAGTGCGAGGAGACGGTGCACTGGTGGGACAGCATTCGCTACCTGGACCAGGAGGAGCGGGTGCGGCGCTGGGTTGGCATCGGGCCGGGCAAGGTGGGCCGCAACTTGGTGGGCAAGGAGGTCGGCATGCGCGGAAAGGACTTGATCAAGGGCGGCGGTGTGTGGGCGATCACGGACCCGTCAGAGATCGAAGAGGTCATCCGGGGGTTAGAGGAGACGGAGTCGTTTGTCGATGATGACTAATAAATAATTCGTTTAGAGCCATACAGTCTTTTGAAAACGCCTCCTTGTTCAAAACATAATCTGTCACAAGAATGATATGATCACTCCAAAGTTGTAGGTAGAATACTACAGCCCATTTTACTGTGAATCCGACAGCTTCAGAATACTGTCACAGTCGCGTCTTTTGAATTTGCCAGTTACCCCTTTCGGATATAACTGAAGTTACTTGTAAATGTCTCGTCACAGCATCAGCCAAAAGCCACAAATCTCACAAAGTCTTGCATATTGTATGTACGAAGCTACCAGGGAACGTATATGTACCGATGGGTGAAGAAGAAGTAGGGAGGAAGAAACAAGCTCTTTTCAGAACTTCCCCATTTTGGTTGGCCTTTTGTGCGTGATGCCAGAAAACAGCACAAGCAAAAAAAGAGACGGGGGCGTCTAGAACGCGGGCTTGGCGTTCTTGACCAGCGCCTCAAAGTATGGCTGGTTCCAGGAGCCGGCCTCGGGCGACGGCTTGAAGGCGTCGTCCTTGCCGCAGAAGCTGTCGTAGCGGACAGCGGTGGTGTCGCTGGTGCCGTCGGACTCGCCGCCGGGCTTGCCCCAGACAAAGGCGTCGGTCTGGTTGTCACCCGTGCTGGAAGTCGGGCGCACGCCGAAGCCGGCGCCCTTGACGTTGCACCAGTCACCCCACGCGAGGCGCAGGCCGGTGACGCCGTTGCGGCCCGTGTCGACGATGGCGTAGTTGGGCATGCCGTTCTCCTTGAGGAGGGGCGCAAAGTTGGCAACGTACAGCTTCTCGTTCTGGCAGACGTTGTACTGGGCATCCGAGGCCGACGAGAACTCGCCGGGGGTCTGGTCCCACGAGTTCCAGCCGGCAATGTTGGTGGAAAAGCCGCGGAACTGCGCGGGGCTGCCGCCGTTCTTGTAGGCAGAGGCCAGCTCCTTGGCGCCCGGCGACAGGTTGGCGTTCCAGCCCAGCCAGCCACCGTGGCCCGCGTCAATGTACATGAGCACGTTGGGCAGGTTGAGGGTCTTGAGCGCGTACGCCACGCCCTCGCGGTAGCCGGTGGCGCTCTCCTGGCAGGCGGTCACGCCCGTGTTCGTCACCAGGTTCGGCAGCGAGTCCGGCTCGATGATGAGCGCAAAGGCAATGTTGGGCTGCGCCTTGATCTTTGCCGCGATCACTGTTGTCACTTGTCAGAATGGGGGGGGGTCACAGCATGAATCCATGGAACCTACCATCAATGTAGTCCGACTTGTACTTGCTGAGCTCGCCCACCTTGAGCTCGCCGTTGGACGCCTTGGCCGCGCAGTCGCGTCCCGGCAGGTCGTAGATGACCAGGCCCAGAATGTTGGAGCAGGGCACGTCCTTGACGGCCTCGTCAAACTTGGCAATGTTGGCAATCGTGTCCCTAAAGGTCAGCCACTGGCAACAAGACAGAGAAAAAGACAGAAGACACGTACAGCCAGAGGAAGGAGCCGACATCGGCCACCTTGGCAGCCGCGGTAGCCAGGCTGCTATCGCTGAGGTTCTTCACTGCCGCCTCGACTTCCTGGCGGTAGTAGATGTTGGGATGCAGCGTGTATTTGGAGAATGGGTTGACACTGGGATCCAGAGTCACGGCCGACGCGCAGCCAGATGAGGCCGCGCGCGGCGCATCCTTGATGGTTTTGAACGGAGGAAGAGCGGCCGCCGTGGCGACGAGCGCCAGCAGAGCAGAGTACTGGGATTTCATGGTGAATTGTTGACTGAAGAATCTGTGGAGGGATAAGAAAGAAGACCATGGAGTCTGGGAAGGGACCAGCAAGCTTTATACAAAAGCGGAAGCTCAAGAAGCGACCCCAAAGGGCATCCGGAGTCTCCCCCTGTGATGTTTTCTGCATGTTTCTGACTTGCCACGTCTGAGTCTCTGACGGGATTCAGGCCCGTTTCCTGCGGGCTCGGCCACCGGCTTCCGAACAGACATGGCGCAAAGTATCCAAGCACAACGTGAAAATAAAGGGCGGGGCAGAAATAAGGAGCCGTGATTGGAAAGGGGTTTCACGTTTATACCCCGGATCATCCCAGCTGATGAAGGAGCCACTACCATGCCTTGGCGGAAGCACACCGTAAGAGGAAACGGAAGGGCAGAGCAAACCGGAGGTTCGTCCTCGGGGCAGTTTGGGTGTCCAAAACGGGATATGCCATAGTCTGGTTAGATTACAAGGGACTCGCGTCAACGGGGTGAACCATGAATTGGAAGCGCACCAAGGTCTTCCAAGGTTTAGCCTATTTCCCTACCTACCATTGCGGTTTATGGTAGAGAGACTGCTTTGACCATTTGCATTTACCAGCCTTCCGTTCTAGCCCAACAAGGGAGTCCGGGACATTCATACCGGGCCCGGATAAATAAAAAAAAGACAGACAGCACGAGCATTCTTTGGTACTGCTACCGGAAAAGAGAAAAAAGGAGAAAAAAAAGCGGTTCGGATGCATGCATCAGCAAGAGCAATGCTTCTGGGAGGAGCAAAAAAAAGAAAGAACAGAAACTGCATCGCGAAAAGGGATTGCCCATTTCCTCAAACGACAGCCCAGTCCCGGAATATCCGGCACACGGGCCATCTTGCCGCATCTCGTCCTGGACTACTCGTACGTCTTCGCCGAGCAGTAGCACTTTGGCCGGTCTTCCAAGGCGTTCCCTTGGCGCCGAGTCTTGCTTTCATGTCGGCTGCTTCACAAACAATCTTGTCGTACGTGGGCTCTTGGATTCTCTGCCTCTTCTTGGATGACCGGAGCCAAAAGTGGCATGTGCTCCATGATCTCCATGATCTCTTTGCTGTATAGAATTGTTTCAGGATCGCCACTTGGTTGTGCTGTTCGCAAATGGACTGTTCCAAGCATCGTCAGGCACAAAGCCAGAATGCTACGATCATCACGACAACGAGGCTTAGTCATATCGGCACACCTGACCGGAATGCAACGATTATAGTAATAGGGCGGAGTCGGCAAGGGACGTATGGAAATCCTTGCGCACAAATTAACTCGAGTCGTGCGACCCGATGGTGGGCTGCGGCGCAAATTGTTTCAAGTGATCGTCTGATATGTATCATTCAATACTCTAGAAGCAACTCTCCGTGATATTCGTCCCATGCCTTCCGTTCGTGGCTCTGCACGAAACTAACACGGCCCCTTTTTTATATCCCGCCAACCGTTGTGTTTTGTACAGTGAATTGTGGTGTCGTCCCCGTGAGATTCCTTGCATTTTTTGGCTCACACGCATGGCCATATGCCGCACACCCTGACAGCTCATCGCACGAGCCGCACTCTTCTTCGGATGCTTAATCCGCTCAGAAGAACGGCGGCAGCGAAAACGGATACCCGCCGTTCTTCACGCGGAAGACGCTCAGCAGGAAGCTGTACATGACGAACAACACACCGGCCCAGCCCAGGGCAGCCAGCTTCTGGTTCCGCTCATCAACTATCCGAGGGACCTTGACGGCCAGATAGATGGCAGCAAAGGAGAGGACGCCGTCTACAAGGTCAGCTCGAGAAAAAAAAAAAAAAAGAGAAAAAGGCCACTTACACATGCCAGCGACAAGTTGCGTCTCCATGCCGAACTGGTTCTGGAAGCCACCAGCAAAATAGCTGATACCACCTTTGCCGTCACCTGCCACGTAAGGCACTTTGCGAATGTGGTTGAACATGTGACCGCTGATGAACAACAGAATGGCAATCAGGCTGATCGCAGCCCACACGCTCCGGCTCGAGATCACCGGCAGGACATAGGGCCAAGCAACGAAGACGGCCGTGACGACACCCAGAAGAATTGTGATGCTAGTCGCCCAGGCAAACCAGTTGACCGGGCGCTTGACCGGAGGGTGCGGCCGCTCCGGGAGGTGGCGGGCCAGCCAGCCGTGAACGACTTCGGCCGGTCCAGGACTGCAAGGAGTTAGAGAGCTGCGCATTCTGGAGAGGGGGGGGGGGTGTGCAGTTTTCTTACCCCGTGGCGAAGTCGTAGCGGAGCGGATCGGCCGAGGCGGCAGCATAGGGACCGGACGTAGCAGGGAAGAAGAGCAGGACGGGCGCCGTTTGCAGGCCGAGCTGAACCAGTTAGTCAACAGGGGACGAGAAGAGCAGCGTCGGGAGGCACGCACGGAAACAAAAGTGTCGCGGCCGTCGCTGAAGTCCAGGATGGAAAAGACGAGGCGCGACTCGCCGGCCCGGTCGCCCTTGATCCAGCTGCGGGCCAGCAGATCGAACTCGGGCTGAAACTCGCGGCACAGCTGACAGCCGAAACGGGCGTCCATCGCGGTCAGCAGCACAGCTGAGCTGTAATTGCGGGGCGTGCCCACGAGCTTTTTGTACGAGGCATCGTTGAGCTTGATCGGCGTCGACGAGAGCTGCTTGGCGTGGAATTCCTCGAAGCGGTCGGCTTTCTTGGCGGCCAGCGAGCCGACAGCGAAGAGGGAGGAGGCGAGAAGCGAGAGCCAGCGCATGATCGCGGATTGAGGGTCGAGATGATGGGAAAGGAGCGACGAAAAAAAGAAAAAAAATTGCACACGGACGTAGGAGGGGGGACAGCCGCGATATTCTCCTCTTGTAGCCGGTATTTGCGGCGTTGTCTGGTTCAGGTCAGGAAGAGGTGATCGAAACGGCTCGCAAAGCTGAAGCTGTTCTCTACGCCAATGCAACACGTACGCCAGAAGACACCCTTGCCATTGATTGGCTGACGTGGCGCCCCACCTGCAACGGGTTCCAGAGGTTCAGGAGCTGCACGGAGGATCTTAGCGCCGATCCGGCCAAGGACGTCATGGCCCTTGCTGGAGGCCAAACGTTGAGCTAGTCCCGTTCAGGCAGAAAGTAAACAACCCGCACAACAAAAACATTGGCCCACTGCACATTGGCCTTTCTCAGCGCTCATAATCTTCCCCGACTTTTTGACGTTCTATTATTGACCCCCCGTCATTGCGACGTCTCTTTTACCCAGGGCTTCCCGCTCAACATTTCTATTGTTCGCTTCTTACGAATCATTCTATCTATTTGTTTTTATTTTCCCAATCCTTTCCGTGTTAGGAGTCGCGGTCGCGACAGAACGCGCCTTCATTCGCTATGGATGTTGAAAAGGTAACCGCCTACCTGCATTTGCATGTCCTGCCATCAAGGAACTGCCATTGACGCTTTCAGAGATCCGAAAAGAGCCACGAGCTCAGCCTCCGGTACCAGGAGGCCCAGCACCAGGAGGTTCTCGTGGTCAAGGACGAGGAAACGCGGCGGCAAAAGGTGCAGGTCGTGCTGCTGCAGGAGGAAAACACCCAGCTCAAGGACCAGGTGTCCCAGCTGGACTACCGGATAGGCCTGCTTTCCTCGCAGTACGACGACGCCCGCGCCAATTTGGACAGCACAGAGCAGAAATGCCGCGCACAAGAAAACCAGCTGCGAGCGCAGGCGCGCGACCATTCTACATTGCGGGTACGTGAACTAGGCCAATGTCAAGCTTCAGAGCGACGGCTGCTGACGAAGAGCGCAGGCGGAATTATTATCTATGAACAGCGTCACCCAAGACTCGACGAAAGTGCTGGCTGAAAAGCTTGCCTTGTTCCGCGAACTCTCTGTCCTCAAGCCCGAGGTGGAGCACCTCCGATCCCAGCTGACCCACCAAAAAGACGTCCTTGCCGAGAAGCTGGCGCTCGAGCGGCAGCTGAACGCGCTCGAAGTCGAGCTCGCCAACGAGAAACGATCAGCACAACGGGTCGCCCAGCGGCAGGCAAGCCAGGATAGTGAAGTAGAGGGCGAGCTGCGCGAGCAGGTGCAGGATCTCGAAAAGAAGCTGGCGAGCGAGAAGCGAGCCAGAGAGAAGAGCGAGCAGGCACAGAGCAGCACCACGTCCGAGCTGCAGCAGAAGATTCAAAGCCTCGAAGCGGAGTTGGCATCAGAGAAGAGCGCTGCCGAACAGCAGCGATCGAAGCAGATGGATGAGCCCGATGGCGCATCCGTCAAGCTAAAGAAGAGAGTGAAGGAGCTCGAGAAGGCCTTGGAAGAGGAGAAGCGCGAAAGCCAGCGCAGCAGGAAAGTGGTCGAGACCGAACTTTCCGAGGCGCGGGGCCAGACCGATGTCTTTGAGCTGCGGATCGGCGACTTGAAGGCCAAGCTTCGCGAGGTCCGGGACGAGCTTCGATCCTCCCGGGCGGAAGTGGCCAACCTGAAGGAGAAGGCAGACAAGAAGGCCAAGACGGCGGCAAAGGCGCCAGGCCAAACACAGCGCAAACGGCAGGGCGAGGAACCCTCTGGCCCAGAACCGATTCTGCAGACGCCTGCTCTGGCCGGCGAAGGAAGGACGAAGCGCCCACTAAAGAAGAGGGGTTATGAGCCGACATTTGTGATCGAAAAGTCCACCTTCTCCATCACGCCATTCCTCAACAAGACGGCCAACCTCACCGACGACTCTACGGATGCGGCTGCTGCGGGAGCCAACAAGTCCAAGACATCGGAGGGCGGCGAGACGTCGGTTGCGGACAAGACGACGGTGTCCACGGAGCCTGCTGCGGACGAAATGGATACGGCCGAGGATTCCGTCATGGAAGAAAGTGCCGCAGCAGCAGAGACAATGCCTTTGGACGATGCACCTGCTGCAACCGAGCCAAGTGCTCCGGTTGTCAGCAAAAAGGCCGAGCAGAAGACAGACGCGGCTTCTGCCCCCAAGCGCCGCGGCCGGCCGCCCAAGGAGAAGGTGCTGAGCGATGCATCGGCTTCCAAGAGGAATGCAAAGGTGGTGCCGAACGGCAGCGCTGCGACGACCAGCGAGCCAACGGCGAACAAGGCCCCGGCCGAGAAGACATCAGTCGACGAGTCGGCGAACGAACAGGAGAACCGCCTGCCGGCCGCTGCCGTCTCTGTTAAGGAGAAGAATGCTGCCATCTCTGTCAAGGAGAAGAGTGCAGCCGTCAGCAAGACTGTCGCCGAAGCCGAGCCCAAGAAAAAGAAGCGGAAGATCCTGGGCGCCAGCAGCAAGAAGCTGTTCGACGACGAGGACGGTGACGGCGACAAGGAGGACGGTGCACTGTCTAGGCCGGTGAAGGCTGTGCCGCCAACAGCAGCGGTTGCTAAGCGGGCGGTCAAGATGGGGACAGGACGGAGCATGGTGGCCGGAGGCAAGCGGACCACTCTGGGCGGCGTTCGAAATGCATTTGCGGCTGTGGGCGGGTTCTCGCCGCTTAAGAGGGAAAAACGGGGCGTGAATGCAAGCTTCTTGGCGTGAGGTGGTGCAACGACTGTTTGATTAGCTGGTTGACGGCGTTTTTTGCATTGTGCTGGCGTTTGATTTTTTGGAGGGGGGTTTTTGGTATAAGGCACGAAGAAGGAATGTATGATAGCAAGTTTGGTAGTGTTTTGCGGTATTCTACGAAGAATGAAATGGTTCCTCATGAGTTTGAATCGGAAAAGCAAAGTTGATATTATGCCAGTCTACGGTATTATCTGGAATCAAACAGCGCGCACGCTAACCATCCAAGGGATATCGTAAAGGAAAAGCAAAGGAAATCAAGCTGGACCCTCGCACGCTCACAGATGCGCCTTTACGCGCTCCAGGGTCCAGTCGTAGAAGGCGTCGGCACCGCCAGTGCCACCCTCGGCCTTGGGCTTGGCAGCGTTGGCGATGTCCTTGCGGATGGTGAAGAAGCGACCCCAGGGGCCGACTGAGAAGTTAGCAGATGAAAATAAAAAAACGAGAGAAAAGAAAGAAAGAAAAAACTCACTCCAGGCGCCGTTCTTTTCGGCCGTGACGTCGGGGGAGAAGCCGGCAAAGAGCTCGGTGTAGGCGCCGTAGACGACGGGGTGCAGCAGCGTGCCGGTGAAGATTCGGAGGCCGGTGCGCTGGAAGAAGCCCTGGTCGTCGACGGTGCGGTACAGGTCCGAGTCGAGGTTACCGGGGTTGGCGGCGACGCTGATGATGCCGTCGGCGGCGTGGCGCCGCGCGTAGGCCACGCTGTGCAGATAGTTGCCGGCCTTGCTGTCGGCGTAGCGGCGCATGGCGTCGGCCACGGGCGTGCGGTAGCCCGTGGGGCCGAGGTTGGCCGTGTCGACGCCGCCGCGGCTCGAGTACAGCTCCGTCGAGATGGACGACAGCCAGACGACGCGCACCTTGTTCGGGGTGCTGGCGGATGTCGCCGCGACTGCTGCCTTGAGCGCCGGCGTCAGCAGCTCCGTCAGCAGAAACGGCCCCACGCAGTTGGTGCCAAACTCCATGTCGAGGCCCTGCGCCGTCTTGGTGTCGGCCGGCGGCAGCATGACGCCGGCGTTGTTGATCAGCACGTGCAGCTGCGGCTCGCGAGCCATGAACGTCTCGGCGGCCGACTTGACCGACGCCAGGTCGCTGAGGTCCAGCGGCAAAAACTCGAGGCGGCCGCTGCTGCTGCTGGACCCTCCTTTCTTGATGTCTTCAATGGCGGCCTGGGCTTTGCTCTCGGAGCGGCAGGCCAGGTAGACAGTGGCGTTGGCGCCGTACAGCAGGCGCACCAGCTCCTTGCCGATGCCCGTGTTGGCGCCGCTGACGAGGCATACCGTGCCAGCTAGGTCGGGCAGGTCCTTTTCCGTGAACTTGGGGGACCCCGGAAAGTTCTGGGCGAACACAGCCGGGCGGAACATGGCGAGCGGCATATTGGGCAATGGTGTGAGTGAGAATGCGTGCAAAGGGGGGCAGTGGTTATTTAATGATGCTGACAGGACACGAGAGATGACGAGAGAGGCGGAAGCAGGAGGAGGAGGAGGAAGAGATCAGACGCTTTGAAGATGGTTGGGTGAGATGAAGATGGAGAGGACATAAGCTGACGGCTGCTGGGGCATGCCATTCATTTTATCTTCACAGCCCAGGATACGAACTTTACGAGGTCCCGACGGCATCGGGCCCCGTTGGTAGTCCTTCGCATGAGGCGACGTCGTTGCTGTGCTGCTAGTGTGGCCCGAGTCCGCCGGTGTGATTTTGACCGTCGGGACCCACTTATGGAATAGCGCACCTAATTCAGTTCCTAACCCGACCTCACAGAAATGCTACCGTTCCAAAACAAGCAATGCCGAGTATCGCCTGCTCCATCCTTCAAATGACTCCTTTTCGGCCACTGCGAGCACTTGCAAGGGTAGCATTGGATTCTGACGAGATATCGTGCCGCATGATGACGTGAGCAGGATAAGCAGTTGGTCTACTGCAACGGTCCCCACTAGTCCTATACGGGGTATATGTGTTCGCACCAATGCATGTCTGTATTACTGCATATTATAACATTCAGTTTTTGACTTCTCGTCCCGCCTGAACCTTCCCACACCTTCACCCACCCATTTGACCACGGCCAACTCCGGTCACTTTCCCACTTTATGCCACCGGAATTGGGGAGAATGCTCTGCCGGTCAGCGGTCCTCCGGGGCCCTGGCCATATCCGGCCGACCACGTGGTTCGCAGCGAGGTCTGGGCCGCACTCCACGTCACAAACTTGGGCTGTGCCGATCATGGGCAGCGGCTGCTGCCTGTTTTCCACCACGGCTGCAGCGTCTTGGTCGAAAGAACGCTGGAAGGCACGCCAAGTCCGGGACTCCTATGCGCATGCGGCCAAGGTCCAGGGACTAAAGAGCCGGGCCGCGTTCAAGTTGCTCGAGGTGTGCCTCCCTCACCTGAACCTCTGTGACTGGAGATGGAACGTTGACCAAAATGTGTGCAGATGGATGCCAGGTATCATCTATTCAAGGCCGGCCAGACTGTGGTGGATCTCGTGGGTCATCTGTAGCCCTTTTGCTCCCACGAAAAAAACGCTCTGCTGACCGTCAGGGCTATGCTCCGGGAAGCTGGTCCCAGGTGCGTGTCTGATTTCGCTTCTCAGCGATGCCCCTGTCGCGCTTCACCTAACAGACAGGTGGCGCTGGAGCGCACCAAGCCGTCCGGCCGCGTGCTCGGCATCGACCTCATCCCGGTCCAGCCGCCGCGTGGCGTGTCCACCATCCAGGGCAATTTTCTGTCGCCCGCAGTGCGGGCCATGGCCAAGGATTTTCTCGCGACGTCGGCACCGGCGCCACGTCAAGCTGCCTGCCAAGGTGAAGAAAACGACGAAGCAGCAGCGGCCGATGACGTTGTGCTCGAGCAGCCGAGCTACTTTGAGATGGAGCGACAGCCATCACCGTCCGACGAAGAGACGGCCTCTGACGGCCGTCTGGTAGATGTGTGTTTTTTGTTTCGTTCCTTTTTTCAAACAAAAAAAAAACTGCTGACCCTCAACCAGGTTGTCCTCAGCGATATGTCCGAACCTTGGCCCCAAACCTATGGCTTCTGGTTGAACACCCTGAGTAACCCGTATGCCAGGCTGATGAATACGACCGGCATACCGTTTCGTGACCACGCAGGGAGCATGGCATGTTTTTTTTCTTTTCTTTTCTTCACTCCTCGACACCTCTGATCGCATCACTGACTCCCCCAGGACCTCTGCTATGCCTCCCTCACCTTTGCCAACGACACCCTGCGGACTGGCGGCCACCTTGTGTGCAAGTTCTACCAGGGCCGAGAAGATAAGGACCTAGAAGCGCTGCTGAAGCAGCTGTTTGCCACGGTGCATCGGGAGAAGCCCAAGTCGTCACGGAGCGTAAGTGTCTCTTCTCCCCGGTGAATTTGTGTCCGGCCTCCTAACGGCGCCAGGAATCAAAGGAAGCCTATTTTGTCGCGCTGAAGAGGAAAAAGGACGTCTTTTTAGACTTGTGAGATTATAGAGATAGAAATCGGTCTCATGTATAACACCACTGTATACATATGGAAAGGATACCACTCAGAGAGTCCACGACGTTACAGGATCACCTTGTAAACAAAAACGATTTAGATGATATCTTGTCATGCTGGTCATTGGCATTCTCGATTTTTTGTCTTTATTTTTGTGTGGTATGAACCCCGTCCGCGCCGAACCATGCAACACAATCCGTCCGCAAACTGAACCGGCCCTTGATCTCGACAATATTTTTTTCCCTTTTACAGTCTCGCATGGCCCATGCAAGACTGTGCCTGTCCAGCCAGCCAGTGCCACGAGAACCAGCCAGCCAAACGCAACCGCTCTCCCAAGCCAAGCACACGCACAGCTGCGCTTAGACCTTGAAGCCACGCGACCGTCTCCGACCACGGGCACGCTCGAACTTGCGGCCCTTGGAGGCGACATAGGGCTTCTAAAAGGGGGGTTAGTAAGCGCAATGGGCGAGTGTGCAGAATGCTGGAGGGGGGGGGGGTGGCGCACCTTGTGCTTGTGCGGGCCGAAGCCAAAGTGCTTCTCAGCCTCGCGGGCCTTCTTGGGGCCGCGCAGCAGCAGCGTGTTGGCGCCAGTGGGCTTCTCGAGCGCAAGCTGGTCCAGGGTGATGGCGCGGCCGCCGGCAGCGGTGATGCGCGCGCGCGCGGTGGCGGTGAAGCGCAGAGCGGCGACCTCAAACTTGGGGACCTTGAGCAGGCGGTTGTCGTCGGTGACGGTGCCGACGACGACAACGGTCTTGGTCTTGGCGGCCTCGTTCTTGGTGTTGGCAGCAATGCGCGAGATGGAGACGGGCGGGCGGTTGATGCGCGACATGAAAAGGCGGCGCAGGATGACCTTGTTGAAGGAGGCGTCGGTACGGCCTGAGAAATGTGTTAAAAAAATAAAACGAAAGCAGTATTTCTAGTCGTCGGCAACTCACGGGCCAGGAACCGGTACAGCTTCACGAGAAGCTTCAGGTAGACGTTGTCGCTCTTGGGCGCCTTGCGGTGTGTGCCGCGCACATGTCTGACGTTGAGATCGATACCTACACGCAAACGAAAAACCGAACGAGCCCGGCGCCTCCCAGTCAGCCAATGGTCTTTTGGTATGCTCAAAGAGTTTGACAACACAAATAGCAGAGGCTTGGTTGGACACAAGAGAGTGGCCGATCAGGACAACCTCTTGCGTCTCAACCGTTTGCCAGAGCCATGGTTCGCAGGCAAAAAGGAGAAGGGCAGCAGACAAGAAGTGGTGGGCATTTCGATTCCTTTTCACGGAAAACGATTCCAGCCCGCACACAACCTGTCTCCTCGACCCTTCCAACCTTTTTGCCCACTCGCACACTCAAAAAAGACAAAAGGAGTCTTTTTTTTTCTTCCCTCCCGTGTTTCAGGGAAAGAAATAATTTGCCTCTCACGTACCCATCTTGAACGAATTGAAGAAGAATCCCCCGGGTGCCGAGCGTTGATGTGTTGTCGACAAAAAAGAATTGTCGTGATGGTTGAGGGGGAGAAAAGAAAAAGAGGAGAACCAGCAAAAAAAAAAAAGGTCGAAAATGGCCACACTAAAAATTTTGGGCGGGCCCTGGTCGAGAATGCGGTGCACAAGGTGCAAGAGAATTTTGGTGTGACGGGCGGTGAAGAGCGGCAATTAGGGTAACAAGACTGACCTCGCAGCCTTATCATTCAGGCAACAGACAATCAGTACGGTTTTCCCCACACCGCTGGTTGTAGGATGTAATTTGACGAAGTATAATCCTGGCAATATTCTGATCCTTGCAGGCCTCCGTCCATTCTATTCCGAAAAATAATAAAATGTCCCCCCATCCGGTAATGCTATGAGAAAGAAAGAAAAAAAAAATAAGAAATCCTGTGTAGACGATGCTGCCCCGACGGTATCTTTTGAGTCTGTCGCCTGTTTCTGGCGAGTAAATAAATACAAAATAAATATAGAAAAAAAAAAGAAGAAAAAAAAAGAACGCTAGGTGTATCGTCTTGTCTTTTGTCGCTATGGAACGGCCTCGTCGTCGTCGGCTCCGGTCCGCAGACCCAACAAGAAGTCGCGCGAGACTTCAAAGCTCAGCCAATTGGCGGCCATGCTCGGTGCGACCTTGAGCAAGTTGGGGACGATGCCCTTGTAGAGGCCCTTGATGCCCTCCTGCATGATGATGACGCGGATGGCGTCAGGAATGGACTTGTACTGGTAGCCCATGCCCGACATGGTGTTGATCTGGAACCGCCGGCGCAGGACATCGCTATAAATTGTGGTTGTCAGCCTGGACTCTCGGCATGCAGGAACAAAAGCAAAGCATAAAAATGAGGGGCCTGCAGGGTAGGGTGGCTTTATGCAGCAGCACGTACAAGGGATAGGTAAAGGTTTGTGCGACACCGCCCGAGATGGCGCCTGCGGCCAGTTTCCGCAGCGGGCCTGGGTTCTGCTCGCCGTCGCGGGTAAAGTACTTGCGCATGCCCTCGTAGACCATAAAGTTGAGGCCGACGTAGGGGGCGACGCCGGCAACGGTGGGGATCATGCCGCGGTAGAGGGCCAGGAAGCCGCCCTCGTTCTTGTACATGAGAGCGAGCGTCTCCCACATGCCCGGCATCTTCTCGGGGCGGTTGCCCAGGTCGGCAAAGCTGGCCGTCTGGATGGACAGGCGCGTGCGCACAATGTCGAGCGGGTATGTGAAGATGACCGAGGTGATGCCGGCGAGGCCGCCGCAGGTGAGCCGGGCCAAGGACGACAGGTCGGCGCCGGGGTAGGACTCGAAAAAGTGCTGGCCATGTTTGTCAGTCTGGTGTGCCTCCCTAACCTGATATCGAGACCTACACTCTTATAAACGTTGTAGCTGCCAAACTGCACCGCCGAGTAGGGGACGATGCGGATGCAGTTGGTGCCATTGCCGCGCATGAAGCCGCGCCAGCCCTCCTCGGCCCACATCTTCTTGAGCGCCTTGCCGACCGACAGCTTGTACTCGGTGCGGCCGGCGCTCTGGACCTGGAAGAGGATCTTGAGGCGCTCGAGAGGGGACACGACGGTGCGGGAGACGGCGCCGGCGACGCCGCCGCCGCAGAAGGCGGCTACGGTGGGCTCAGAGAAGAAGGAGCGGACGTGGAGGAGATAATCGGAGCTCGCCGGCCGATTTTTTATAACAGAGTCCTGCAGGGTCAGCTCAAGTCCGGGCGGAAAGGACATGTAATTCAATTTACCGTAGCCATTGTGAAGGATAGGGAGGAGAGTGGGAGAGGTCGTGGAAGGCAGCGAGCCGTGTCGCAGAGCAGCACCGCGTCGTAGGGGTGTTTGCGCTGTGCGCGCTCGTGCGTAGGCTTTCGAGACAATCGTCGGGGAGAGGATTTCTGCCGGCTGTAGGGAATTTGCGGCTTGTCACCAAAGGAACGCGCGCATGCGCGCCGTGAAGCCTCACAAACGCCGCGGAGCAGGCCCAGACGACTGCCGTTTGCGACAGGAAAGAGGCGAGGAGAGAGGAACCGGGCAGAGAGGGCAGAGCGGAGGCGAGAGAGAGAGAGAGAGAGAGAGAGCTGGGCGCAAGAGGGGGGAGGAAAGCAGAGAGGGTCCAATGTGGAACGAATGCGGCTTAAGCGGCTTAGGCAGATTAGATCGCGTATCTTCGGAAGACGGGAAGTGGTCGTTGACGGTGGGTTGTTGAACTTGGGTTTCGCAGGAGGGAGAAATTTCGCTTCTGGGAAATAATCAGTGCGGAAACGGCCAGTGCCCGTTTATTTTATTTTCGTCTTAAATTTTATTTTCTCCTTGCGTGAAAATTGGCTTCGATATGAATGAGATCATTGACACAACCACAACATCATCAACCTCCCCGCAGCGGGAAGACAAGGTGATGAATTGATGGAGCGCGTCGACGCTGCATAAGCAGTCAATTCGGCAGGCTGGCTGTCGACTGGCTTCTCCGTCTTGTCCAGGGCGTCCAGGGCGTTCGGGGCGTCGCGAAGCGAGAGGTGAGGCGGCGAACAAGACGGAGTGTCGTGGCTCTTAAGCAGCTGATGGAGAAAAAAAGCAGGGAGGCCTGCGGCAAGAAAGGCCGCTCGTGATTCGTCTGACGGAAAGTATATGCCGTAGCAGCAACAACAACCTCCCCCCAAAAACACTCGGCTCGGTATACGTATTCTCCAATGTTATCACTTCAGGTCGTTCTGGTGAATAAGGAGACGCAGAGATAAAGAGGAAGAGAGCAGGAAACGGTACAGGATTCCGGGGAGTACGGCACACACCCAGTCGCGGAATGGGAGGAATGAGAAACCGCAGGTCTTGGGGCGGCTTTCTTTTACTTCTTCGGGGCCAAGAGTGGAGACTCGGTCGGCGAGGCTGATGACTTGCTGGAACGGAACCACTATCCCTACACGTATTACCCCATATCTCACAGGGCATGATCTCATTTGCTGCCGACGGTCACCTGCAGCCGGCTGCACTTTCTTGATTTGTCCACCCAATAACCTGGACCGACCCGGAAGCTCCTTTTTTTCCTGCTTCAGCGCGGAGGAGCGCTTTTGCCGGTCTCGACTCAATTCATCTGCATGACCACGACGGCCATCCCAGCCGGAGTCAGATAGATTACTGCATCATTGAATCGTCGAATGCACATGAGCTATTGAGCAGCCTGGAGAAGCGGAAGCCAGGCGGAAGCTAGAGAGCGGCTGTTCTCAAAAAGGCGGTCTGCCAGGTTGGATCAATCGCCTGCCGGACAGCCTACTCTATCGCCCTGACCAGCCCGCCTCATGTTTGGTCTCTCGGCGCCGTACCGTAGCCGAATCTCGGTGACTTCCTCCGGGGCGGGGAAGGCCATGGAGAAGCTTCCAAGAGCTCCCTCGTGGTGGGGTTGGCCTATCTTATCTTGTGCATGACGACATTCCCAAAAAATGGTCCAGTGAGCTGGTCACTTGAATCATCTGAAATCACCTGAAACCACTTGAAATCGCGCAGCTTACGAAACTGTCGCGTGCCATATGTCATACGTATATAATATATCACAGTCTGCATTTTACTACCTGAGAGAGGAAAACAGATACTAGGAAATTCAGTCACATTACTTTTGGTTTCGATTCGATCGATGGTCGCCGTGCACAAATCGCCGTTCCGATCCGTTTTCCGATCTCGAGTCACACCGCCGAAGAACACCGCCGAAACGAAAAAAAAAATGGCGTTCTGTTTCCTCCGAAAGACATCGCGTTCGGGAGTGAGAAGGCAGAAGGACAGGGGAGGGAGGCTCGACAAGGGCTCGTAAAGGGACACCGATCGATCCGATCACTAAAGAAAACATGGGAAAACGATAGGTTGAAAAAATGTCAAAAGTCAAACGTCCGCCAATGGTTGATGAGAAGAGCCTCTGTCAAAAAGCCTTTTCATCCTTCATTGAGCTCGTGTTGTTTGGCAGCAGAGAGACGCGGGAGCAAACAAAAACAGAGGATAAGAGAGTGAGAGAGTGCGTGGGAGAGAGAAAAAAAAGTATGGACGAGAGTAAAACAGTAACCTTTTCAGTGGGAAGGCTGTTGCGGAGACGACCACGAGAGGTGCGTGCGCCACTTTCGATTTCCAGCCAGTGCCCACACGTTATCAATCCATGGTGATATCCATGGCGGTGAGCAACGTGCCGAAGGGATACTATTCCGCGACGTCCAGGTCATCGTGGGCTGGCGGCGGCGGCGTGTCGTTGCGTTCGCGTTCTGTCAGTTAGCACATCTGGCCTCCATTGTGCAGTGCCAATCCGCTCACCCTTCCGGTCGTCGCCGTTTGTCGCGCTCTCGCGGCGCTCGCGGTCGTCGCGGTCGTCCTTCGTATCGCGATCCCGGTCACTACGGCGATCGGGGCTGCGAGACCGGTCGCGGTCGCGGCGCGAGTCCCGGTCCCCGTCACGGTCACGGTCACGACGGTCGTCCTTACGGGGCGAGTATTCCCGCCGGCGGGGCGATGGCGAGCGGCCACGGCGAGGAGAACGGCGGCGGTCGCGGTCGCGGCCGGAGTCGAAGCGCCATGAAGCGGATGGTGGCGTGCGGGCCCACTGCAGCGATCGTCAGCAACGAGTCAGAACACACCAACGGCAACGGCAGAAACGTACCTCAATCTTCAGCATGTCCTCGCTGCGGCTGAGGCGCTTGTTGTGCATCTCGTGGTACGCGTCATCAGCATCGCGGCGATCCTCGTACTCGACAAAGGCGAAGCTGGGGCTGTGTCAGCAGCTGTTCAGTCCCGGTGTATTACAGCAGCTAGTGGTTCACTTACAGGCGGCTCGAGGCCGACCGCGGAGCCGGAATGTCACAGCGCACAAGGCGACCATAGCTGAAACGGAGTGTCTTGTCAGTACTCTTTGTTGCCGGAAAGCGCGGGATTAGAGATGGATGGATCGCCGGGGGTGCCTGTCCGTTGTGTGTGTGGTGTGTCTTGTGTCTTGGCCTGCCTCACCAAAGGACAGGGGAAAGCCGTCGTCTGCCTCCGCCGAAATGGCGGACCGCTCGGAAACCGCGAAACCGCTCGATCCCGCCATCGAGGGCAGAGGTGCGGCATCGCCGACATCGAAATCGAACAGGGAGACAGCCGGGCCGATACGACGAACACGAAACAGAGACGCAGGAGGGCAGGGGCGAAGACGAAAACGATAATATTATCAGGCAGGAGGTTGGAGGGACGGCATGGCCACAAAAAAGGACCTCGTCGATCCGTTCTCGCGGTAGGGCGGGAGGGTAAAGAGGAGGGAAACGAAGGCAACGACCGAACGGTAGACGATGGACAAAACGGGGGGGGGGGGGGGGGGGCGTCGTCGACGTTGCGTGCGGCTATACAGATGCGGAAGTGGTTCTGGTTTTTCAGGAAACGTACCGTTCGAACTCGTAGGCCAGGTCGCGGGCGCGCGTGCCGTGGCTAAAGCCCGTCACGTAGAGGGTGGTGCCACCGCGAGACATTGTCGAAATCGGATTGGGGGGGGGAGATTCTAAAGCAAAAGAGAAAGAAAACGGGAGAGCAAATGAAGCAAAGAGAGGAAGGAGAGAAGAGAGAAAAGGTGACAGAAAACTTTTCAGCACAATACACAAGTGACAAGGGCAAGAGTCAATAGAGACAGCAAAAAAGGAAGACCTCTTGAGGTTGAGACAAGAAGGAGCTTCCTTTGATAATGGTACAAGGATGCGCAAGTGTTGTGGAGATGGGGGTGAGGTGTTGTGGAAGATGCGATGAGAAAACGGCAAGGCGTGACATAAACAGGAAAAAAAAAAAAGAGATGGCGTCCGAAAAATAGATGATGCGGACCCGAGAATGGGCGGGAATTAGCAAGCCCCACCCGTGCCACACCTAAATCTTTGGCAGTCGCAGCCTTCATGGCTGGTCATTGGTCACGTGCTCATCTCAATGCGGTATCTTACATTGTATCCAATTCCAAGAGCAGAGCGTATTGTACAGAAAATCCGGTGGTATATCCATTTAAATGATGGCGATGATAAAGATGCCCAAGACGCCATTCCAAACGAGCAAAAAGAGAAAAACAGAGAGAAACAGAGAAAAAGAGAGAAAAAGAGAAAAAAAAAAACAGAGAACAATAAAAGAACCAATCTCATGCTGATACATTCTTGGAATGATCACTGGATGTAAGTTGGACCCCCTTCTACAGGATGAGATACAGGCTGCAGAGGATGCTAGGACCCATAAAGATGCCGAACCAGAAGATGATGTTGCCGAGGGTCTGGCGGTTGCGCAGCCACTTTGTGCGGCTCAGCTTGACGAGCTGGAAGAGGTTAGCGAGTGGTCTGAGGAGGGGGGGGAAATGGAATGACATACAGGAAGCTGGCACATCTGCAGAAACAGCAGGTAGCCGCGGATCTTTTTAAAGATGCAGGCCATGACGAGCTCGTGGACGCAGGCAGAGAGGAAAAAGGTGATGAGGGTGGCGGTGTGGCGGTTGACCTTCATGGCGGAGATGGAGCTGTGGTAGACGTGGCGGAGGAGGAACAGATGGACGGGGCGGTTCCAGTCGCGGGCGAACTCGTCCCAGGTGACCGAGTTCCACCAGGCGGCGTAGAAGCTGCGGTCGGCAAAGCGGGTGAGCTCGGCCAGGAAGTTGAGGATGGTCTCCCAGATGAGGTACCAGGTGAGGAGGTACTCCATCATAAAGGGGAAAATAATGTCGCTCATCATCCAGGGCACGGCGCGGAGGCGCTCGCGCAGCGGCAGGCCGGCCTCCTTCATGGCGACGGTCTGCATGACGACGGGGTAGATGAAGGCCTGGGAGATCATGGTCATGACAAAGATGATGCCAAAGCAGGCGACCAGCTTCTCGGCGGCGTAGCTCCAGCTGATCGAGTCGGAGCGCGGGTACTCGAGCTCGTAGACGACCGTCGGCAGCACAATGTACTCGTAGTGGTTGGCGGCCGTGAGATTGTGCGGGTACGCCTGGTCCGGCCGCGGGGCCTTACCGCGCAGCTCGTCGGTGAGACCGTCAATCTCCCAGCGCAGCACCCGCCGGAACACGCGCACCTGGTCCGCGTCCAGCGGCTGGCCCGCCTCGAGCGCCGCCACCACCCGGAACACGGTCTCGGTGGCCTTGGCCGCGGTGGCCGGCAGCGCATTGACGAGCAGGTCGGCAGCGGCCTCGGCGGCCGTCTGGGTGGCGGCGGCCGCTTCTGCTTCCTTCTTCTCGTCCTTGGTCGGGTTCCGGCCGAGCAGCTCGTGGAAGCCGTCGTCGGCGAGGGCGGCCGGGGTGGTGGGCGCGGACGGCTGGATGGCCTCGAGCTGGTGCAGGCGGGTGCGCAGGGTGGCGCGGCGCTTGTAGAGGGTGGACAGGTAGCCGTTGTAAAAGGCGTACGAGTGCTGCTTCATGAGCATGACGAGGCCGTGCAGGACAAAAAACACCGTGTGCGACCAGGGCCAGTCGCGCAGCTGGGTCCAGCCGATGAAGCCGGCGGTGAAGAGGGTCTGCCACACGTTCTGCAGGACCCAGCCCGAGCGGTCCCAGTCGATCCAGCCGGCCAGCACGAGGCGCTGCAGCAGCCAGCTCACGCCGGTGAGGGCGCAGAGGGCGCCGTCCGAGGCCAGCAGCACGACGACGTCGCGGTGGAACATGATGTTCATCATCTCGTTGGTGCCCAGCGGGCTGCCCGTCTTGCGCCAGTTGTCGGCGGCGATCTTGACGATGAACAAGAAGACGCCGATCCAGAAGAGGGTGAAGAAGCCGTGGAAGGGGCTGTTGGCGGCTGCCTCGTTCTGCCGGTCAAAGGTCGAGAACTTGCGCGTGAACACCAAGTCGCGGAACCGGCCCCGTTGCCGTCGCCGCTTCTTCTTGTCCGCCACCTCGGGCGTCGTCGTCCCAGACCCGTCGGCGTTGTTGCTGCCGTCCTGCGCCGCCTTTTCCGCCCGCCGCTCCTCGATCACCTCACACATGGTCTCCAGGTCCGACCGCAGGATCTCGGCCAGCTTCGGGTCGTCAATGGACACGACAAAGCTGCGGCCGTCGCGCAGACGCGCGTTGCCGTTGCCGTTGCCGTTGACGCTGCCGTTGCCGTGGATCTTACCCGACTCCTGCGAGGCGAGACCGGCCATCGACAGAGACAGGGGCCGTCCCCCCGGCGCGCCCTTTTCTTCAAAGATGACCGTCGCCGACAGCTTGCGCCCGTCACGCTGCCGCCGCGACGACGTGGCCGACGGCGGCACGCCGCTGACGCTGGTGCTGATGCCGACGCGGGTCTTGGACTGGTCCGCACCGGTGGCAAGGTCGGCCACTTCGGCCCCTTCGGCCTCAGCCTCGGCCTCGCCCTTGCTCTTCTTCAGCTCGTCTGCCTGCAGCTCGTGCCGCAGCTGCGTCTGCTGCGGTCGCCGCTGCCGGAGCACCATGGCTTCAGCCGATGGCGAGAAGTCGTCATAATCCTCCTCGCTAGGGCTCTCAGAGGCCGCTACCGACGCGTCCGAGGCTGTGCTGGTCTTGCGGGCCTCCGCCACCGCCCGGAGCGCGTCCCGCAGCGATCGCGGCGGTCCATTCGCGGCCACGGCGTGGCCATTCAGCCCAGCATCGCTCTCAGCCATGCTGTGTGTGTGTGTGTATACGCTTGATGAATCGATGAACAAAGAATCAAAATCGAAAGAGTGAGACGCGTGTCATGGGGAATAAGATGGAGAAGTGAGAAGAAAAGGAGGCACAGAAAGAAGCCTTCGTCTCAGAAAGGAATTGCCAATTGACGTCGTATTTCTATGTCGATGCTGAAACGCGCTCGGAATACTTGGGCAGCCCGAAGTAGGTTGTGGCAAGGCCACAAGGCCAAGATCGCGATGATGAGGTAGCTCCGGGTGCTTCGGACTAGGCACTCGTGAAAAAAAAAAATAATAAAATAATAAAACCGCGATATCCCGGTGGACCAAAGGCCGGAATGTCGAAGAGGCCGATGGAAGCGGAGTGTCAGGCAAAAAAAAAAAAATGTGTCAGCAACAAATACCGATGTGGACCAACGAGGATAAACAACGAGATCAAATGATTGAAGAAGATGAAAAGGGCAAAATGGCGAAAGCCGAATGCTCGCCCGTTCATATATTAACCACGGACTGGCATCTTGATTTGCACGTGTTAATGGCCTGCTCCTATGTCGTATTTTATATCACAGGAAAAGAAGGAGCCCGACTACTACGAAGTACTACGCCCTGGCGCCTCCCCCCTCCCCCCCCTCCCTCCCTCCCACCCGCAACTCCTCTATTACGACCGACGTTCCCGAGCCGTCAATTCAATGTAACAGAGTGGTGAGCAAACCGGGGGGTGGAAGGGGGGGAGGGAACCAAAATAAGCCACTAGTGGCGCCACAGATCGAAGGCCGCCTGGAAGGAAGGAGAGGCGGCACCGGAATATAAGGCCCATTCAATCGCCGCGCCCGACTCTTGTCGCGTGGACAAATGGGACATGGGACAATGGGACAGGGCTGGCTGAGGGGGCTGGAGCTCGGGGGACTGGGAGCGTCCGAGGCGTTTCCACCTTTCCAACGGCTACGTCATACTAGTGAGCTATTACTTGCCAGGGCAGGCTGACAAAGCACGAGGCTGCCCAACGTGCTTGAACCAGGCAGCCATCCAGATGCGAGAATCGGCAAAGTATATTGAACATGAAGAACTGAACGTACATTCCAAGTCAGACACGGACAAGAAGCGAAGCGCGCAACAAGGCAAGTTCAAAGACGTAAGAACAGAAATAGCAACCCCCCTCTCTGACTTTTGTCCCCCCACGCCTCCCTAGCCATGTCCCAGTCAGTCAGTCCCTGTCAGTCAGACCCTGTCGGTCGTCGGCCCCTGTCGGCCGTCGGTCCCTGTCGGCCCCTGTTTTGTCCCTGATTTCCGCCTGCCAGCGTCTGAGTTTTCCGCCTGTCAGTCTGAGCATCTACGACGCCATCTTCTCGTGCGTCGCCATCAGCGATCCTGTAGTGCAAAGTCAGCCACCATCATTTCCCTTCTCTTTTTTTTTTCTCTCTCTCACCGATAAACGTGGTCACCAGCCGCGACCGCACTTGGCAAATGTCCTCGGGCACCAGCCAGATGGTGGCGCCCAGCTTGCGCGCAATGCTGATGCTCAGCTTGGCGTTGAGGTACGCCTCCTCGTCGTTGCGCCCTGGCGTCACCAGGTCGTAGTCCACATAGCTGCTCTTCATGCCGTTCAGCACGTCGAGCAGGAAGACGCCCGTGCCGATAGCCGGGTCCTTGAACGAGCGGATCGACGAGCTCTGCCCGCCCTTGCGCGACATGTCGTTGGCCCACCGCACCATCTCCGCGTCGGTGATCTCTCGCTTGCCCAGCCGCTGCGCCAGCGCCGACAGCGTCACTGTGATGTCCCGCCGCATCAGCTGCCACACCAGGCCCAGCGTCAGCGTCTTCTGCCCGTCTGTGATGTCCGCGCCCTGGATGCCGACGAGGGAGAAGCCGAGCTGCCGCCCGAGCTCGATGGCGTAGTTGGTGTTCTCCACCGCCTTGAACCGCATCACCTCGCCGCCGCTGGCGGGCCGCTTGTTGACGTGGCGCCAGTTGACCGAGCCCTTGACCACCTTGTCGTACGCCTGCAGCAGGACCGTGCCGTCGCGCAGGTCATCAAAGAACGACTGCACCGCCGGCTGCACGTCCAGGCTGTTGAGCCACAGCGTGAACACGCGCGCCTCGCGCTCGCCCTCGGCGTCAAAGTCCTCCACCTCGGCCTTCTCCTCCTCCGTGATCGGGTCCAGGCACGGGTGCGTGTTGAACAGGTTGGCCACAAACGCCAGGTTCAGCCTCGGGTTGCCGGCCACCAGCGACGAGGGCGTCAGGAACTTGCGGCAGCCGAGCCGGTCGGCGTTCTCCAGCACCTCCTCGGCACGCTGCAGCGGGTCGCGCGTCTGGAGCGGCGCGCGCGTGCAGCCGTACTCGTGGCCGATCTGCGCCAGCAGCACCGTGTAGTTCTGGCCGTCCTTGACGTCGGACGAGAAGTTGTGGACCCGCTGCGGCCAGTTGGCCGCCTTGAGGTGGTAGTTGAACCAGCGCAGCAGAATCTGCTCGGGCGGCAGGCGCAGGAACTGCTCCAGCGTCTCGTCCTCCTCGAGCAGCCGGTACAGCTCAGGGTGCAGCTTGATGTCGATCTTGCCCAGCAGGCCGCGGCGGATGATCTGCCAGATGAGGCCGAGGATGAGATGCTCGCGCACCTCGATGATGTCGCCGCTGCCGATGTTGACGACGGAACAGCCGATGCCCTTGGCCGACTCGATGACAATGTTGTTGTTCTCCGTCATCTGGAAGGCGTTGAGCGTCTTGGTCTTGCGGCCGGCCACGTTCAGCACGCGCTCGTCAATGGTGTCGGGCACGCTGTCGTTGATGAGCTTGGCCAGCACGAGACCGTCCTTGCACTCGTCAAACATCTCAAACGTGTCGGTCGGGAAGGGCAGGCGGCTGCCGATGTCGCGGTCGCCGTCCAGCACCGCATTGATGTGGCGGGTGAACTCGGTGCGCTCGTCCTCGTTGATCGTGTGCGTGATGTTGGCGCTGGAGCCCTGCACATGGATCTTGCCGCCGATGCTGCCCTTGGACGCATGTCCGCCGGTTCGCTGCGACACGATACCGCCGCCGCCGCCCCGTTGTGGCGAGGCCGGGCCGCCGGGGGCCGAGCCGCCGGTAGAGAGGCGCTTCTGCGCGGGCGACGAGTTGCGTAGATTGGCAATGAGCTGGCCATGTTAGCCTGATCGGAAGATCACCTTCGCAAGAGAAAACAGGAATCCTTTACCCCAACATAGTCCTCGAGCTCTACCCGCCGTGACGAGTCGAGATCGACTTCCTTCAGTGCCTGACGCACTACATCGTATGGCTGGCGCTCGCTCTGCTGTGTTGCTTTGATCGCGGTGGCCTCATCGAGGTAGCCTTTGTCGTCGACGTCGAGCTTGCGGAAGGCGTTGCTCAGCTCGAAAATCTCGTTCTGCTGGAACTGAGGAAATTTCCTGGATACCTATAGTTAGCACGGTACAGCCAGTGCTGACGCACAGAAGCATGGTGCCGATAAGCATCCGCAGCTCACCTCTGGATCTTGAGGACGTTCATGATGGCGGCAACGGCACGTCCGTTTGTGTATTGAGAAAGGAGGATAAACCGGGGCAAAAGGAGAGGTTTAGCGACTGTGGGGGAAGGCAGGTGGCAGGTAGGCTTCTTTGCGTGAGATCCGTCGCTTCCGGATCTGATGGCGCTCGGCAGAAAGGACAGGTGAGTGTGGAGGTCCGCTTCTCAATCCCAGAGTCGGGTTGTGTCTGCGGAAGAAGCAGAAGTGGCCGGCCGCTCAGTGAAATGCGAGAGAAGCGCAGCGCATGAACAAAGCTTGTCTGAATCAGGTCAGGATCAAGAATGGCAGCAGAGTTGGCGGGGGCGGGGAGGTGGAAGTAGCGACCCAGTTCCGCCGGGATGTATCTTAATATTGCCGCCTGGCGTAACCCTTCTAGACGTTTCAGTGGCACTGGCCGCATACGAACGAGACCGAGATACCCATAGCAGCAGGGGTGGGTCCCCCTACCAGCCACTGGACTTGCGCGTTCAAGGCCTCCCGCCAGGTCAAGGCAGCCGCATTCCGTCAAGTGGGGCATAGCACCTTCTCGAGCAAATCGCTTCTCGACCAAAATCCTACTCGTACAGTGGGTGTAAGAATCAATCTCTGGGCATTGGTCCATTGCCGTTCAGGCGTCAGCGTTTAGGATTCCAGTGGTGGTACGGCTGTTGCCTTGTGACGTATACTGATGCCACTAGCTGAAACGGCGACGTTGCATAGCAGGCTGAGTTGTGTGTTTTTCTTTTCATGCCTAGGGTACAGCTACCACAATTTATTTTGGAAGGACGTCTGCTTCTAGCTAGTCAAAGCCAGTGAGGATTTAGACAAATTGCAAACCTAGTCAGCAGTAGTTTCTAGGCGCTATAGCATGGAAACCGGCATGCCCGTCCACCGACGAGTTAAGCTAATGTACTGTACAAACATCGTGACTGCCATATTCACCACGGTGGATATAGCTGATGCATAAGTTCGTGCCTAGATGCGCGAGATGGAATTTCGCTGCCTGTTTGTAGACTGTAGGTGCATCAAGCCCGCGCCTTCTCGCGCAACAGGAGCATGTGTACAGGCGATAGGACGTATTATCACAGCGGTTGACGGTTACACAACTTTATTCCACTTTCCACGAGTCATCTTTGAGTGGAAGTGTATAAGTGAGAAAGTGAGATTGCATAAATAAGAGAATACACGTGATTCATCAGTGAGTAGTGGGGCCAAGCTCCTTCAGAACTTTTTTTTTCGTCCATGCTTCTCAAGCTTCTTCTCTCAAATCCCAGCTTCTCCAAACTCAGCATCGGTCTATTGCTGCACCGGACTTCGGGATTCAAGCATCTGTCCTTCTAGATCAGTTGGTAGCAGTTTACTGCAGGCTTTTGTATTTTCTAGCAGGCCATCTACGGTAGGTAGCAGACGGATTCTGCATATCTTCTCTCTCTTTCTCTCTCTTGCTATTTTTCTACGATCCCGCCATCTTTCTTTGCGTCTGGCTTCCTTTTGCCTCAATGAAGCAACGGACTCACTCGGATAGCGGAGAACAACCTCAAGGCCGAACCAGACCTTTTTGTTCTTGACCTGCCATGGAGATATCTTTCCATTTCCCGCGGGATAAGACACCTGGGGCAGCCTACATCTTACAATTGAACACCTAGTTTCCTGCCTTTGTTCCTGTGCATGCCTCTCTCTCTTTCTGTTTTCTCTCTTGATTCCCAGTGCTCGTATAGACAGCATCGCTTGCTGACCTGCTTCGCCCGAGCAGTCTCTCGACAGCCATGGCAGCTTGTGCGAGCTGCAGAGACCCCTTGGTGATTGGTGTCGGGGAGACGTCGGACGGGCCCCCGGAGGAAGTCATCCCAGACGACCTCCTGCTGCCCTGCGGCTGCCACTTTCACTGGCAAGTGCCTTTCTCTCTCTCTCTCGTACACAGCGTGTTGGCTCCCGTTAACACGACACAAAAAGGCAATGTCTCTTGGATGAGGCCACGCAAGTAGCCAGCTCGATCCAATGTCCCTCCTGCGCCGCGTATCTGGCAGCGACTCAAGCGGGTACGTCATCGTCGTCGTCCTCGGCCGTGCCCTCCGGCGGCGTCCAGATCCTCACGCGTTATGTGAATGAGGGTGGCCTGCAGGACAACTACGACATCCTCCCCGACCTCACCGAGGAGGCTCATCTTCTGGCCCATCCGGAAGCCCGGCCGGCCCAGGCGTTTCTAACCATGTGTGCGGCGGGCGACGTGATGGGCATTGTGAGCTTGCTGTCCGATGACGATGATGACGACGACGACGACGAGGAAATGGACGATGACGAACTGCCTGTCGCCAAGCTTGCCCCAGAAGACCTCTTGCGGTATCAGGACCCACTGCACGGCCTGCCCAGCGGCCTCCACGTGGCCGTGCAGAACGACCAGGAGGAGGTCTTTTACCTGCTGCTCTATCTGGCCTCTCGGCTGCCGCACGACCGGTTCCCGCCCGCCGTTCTGCAGGCGGTCGAGCAGGCCGGCCTCGTGCGGCCGGCCAGCATCGCGTCGCACGCAGACATCCGCGGGCTGCACGACCAGAGCGGCGAGACGGCGCAAGACTACGCGGCGAAAAAGGGCGGCGCATGGGCTGCCCTGGCGCAGACAGACATCTTTGCCTTGTAGCGGCTGCTCTCTGCCTTGCCAATCGTTTCCTTGTATATTACTATTTTTGTCTACCTGGATGGGGAATATATAAAGTCTATCTACCGTTGTGCCCGCTTGAATGTACCATGAAAAGCTACCGCCCGTTGGCTATTTTGACTCCCTGGCTCTCAGCCTCCTAACTTCCCAGCTCTTAACCTCCTAGCCGCTCCGCTCTCCTCCTCATGGTGCTGTCTTCTTTTTCGCCCGCTGTGTCTTGCTCGAGAGCAGCTGCGACATGATGAAATGGTTGACATCCTCGTCTGCCCAGTAGGCCATGTGTGAGGCAATGGTGTTGATGGGGTTGAAGTCGAGGACGCTCCTGTGTTTGTTAGCCATGGCTCCAGAGCAGTAGTACAAGAAATAACGCACTCTTGGATGCTGTAGTCGACGCGGCCGTTCCGGTTCAGCGCCCGCACCTTGGCTTCCTCCCGCCGCATCCGCTGCGCCTTGGCCTCTTCTTCCTGCCAGCTCTTGCGGCCGTCCTTGCCGTCGCCGCCGGTGCTGGTTTTGTTGTCTTCGCTGTCCATGGCGGCGCGCTTCTTTTGGAAATGCGAATAGAGCGTCTCGACCTCCTCGTCGATCGGCGTGGACGAGAGGTCTTTGTTCACGCCGCCTTCGCTTGCATTCGCGTTCGCGTTCGTGTTCGCGTTCGCGCTCGCATTCGTGCTCGCGTTCGAGTTCAGCAGCACCGGATTGTGCTGCTGCTGCAGCTTGGCCACGTCCTCCTGGGTCAGGCCCAGGCTGCGGTTCAGCATGGTGCTGGCGATGCCGGCCGACAGGCTCGACCACAGCCCGGACACGCTCTGGCCGACCTTGGCGCCGATGCCGGTCAGACCCTGGGGCGCCACGCTGCCAAAGATGCCCTTCTTGGTGTAGGGGAGCGCCTGCGGCTTGAGGCTCGACATGGCCGGCGAGATCAGCGGCTCGATTCGGTAGCTGACCGGGTCGGAGGGGTGGAAGATGTTGAACAGCTGGCCGACCTTGGGCGACGACACAGTCACAGGCAGGCCCGTGATCGGAGACAGCTGCTCGTAGGCATTGGCCGTGAGCGGATCGGAGATGAACGCATCCTCGGCCGAGTCGAGCATCGACAAGGGCTCCGGAGGGCTGTCGACTTGACGGCGGGCGGCAATGGTATGCCCCTTGAGCATCTGGAACAAGCCCACGGGCGAGCCCAGGCAGTAAAAGTCCTCGACGTCAAAGTCGAAGGAGAGGTTCTTGGCGCGCGACGCGTCCTCGGTCGGCACGCCCGTATCTTGTGTCAGCGGCCAGATGCGGAGAGGGTTCCGCGGCACTTCCGCCTGCTTCGCGTCTTGTTTCTGGCCGCAGAGGATATCAAACATGATGGCGGATCCCAGCGAGTGTCCGATGACGTGCACCGTGCCATTGAACCCGGGGTTCCTCTCGCGGAACAGCTGATAGATGCGATTGGACTCTTTGAGAACAATCTCGGAGATCTGCTCGCGGTAGGCGCTCTGGTATAGGAGCACGTCCAGCGCCAGGTCGGAGATGAGGGACCGGGCAAACGCCATGCCCTCAATGGTAATGTCCTCCAAGGACGGGTCTGGCGAGGCGGTTAGACGGGCTGCGGTTTAACATCGCGCGGAGGCCACACTTACAGTCATCCTCCTCGTCGTGAATGTCGCCGAGGTCGTGCTCCTGGCGCTTCGTATGTCTGCGCTTTGGAAAGTCCAGCAGATGGCGCCAGCAGACGGGAAGCACCTGGATGCGACAGTTGCCCGGGCCTTCCGGAAGCTCTGAATTCAACGCCCGGAGGCCCGGCGAGTTGTAGTACACCGACTTGAGCGTCTTGCGCAGGACGTTGACATCGTGAATAAAGTTTAAGCTCTCCATCCTGCGAATAGTTAGCCGTGCTCCAGCATTCTTCACTAGGCGCTCACCGAAGACCGAGAAGCTGGCCGATGCCGTGGGTGACGAGAACCAGGTGCTCAATCTCGCGGCCCTGCGTCTCGCCGCTCTGGGCCGTGTAGTCGTCCTGGATTTCTTGCTCCTCCCGCTTCCGGATTTCCTCCTCCTCCTGCTCGCGGTTGCCGCCACCGCCCATGAGCGACGACAGCTGCCGCTGCAGTATGTTTCCGCGCCGCTCCACGGCCGACTGTCCGGCTCCTTCGGCCAGATCGCCGTCTTGGTCTTGGCTGGCATGGCTGTCTTCGGAGGAGGCGGCATCCGTGCTGGGCGGCGCCGAGCGGCGCTTCAGCGTCTTGCGGTGCTTCTCCTCAGCTTCCTCGATGGTGCGCTTGGCCCCGGTCGGCGTCGATGCCGGCTTGTCGTCCTTGGCCTTTTTCGGCTCCGAGTACCCGCGGACCAGCTTCACACCGCTCATGTAGCCGCCGCCCGAGAAGCGCTCGTACATAGTCGACGTGACCCACGAAAGCATGCCATCCGTGGACAGCCAGGCGGTGGTTGCATCTTGGTACGTGGCCACGTGGTTCATGTGTTGGCCGAACAGGCGATGTGTCTGCGGCTGGGGCGGCGCAGACGGGACTGTTTTCGTCTTGGACGGCATCTGCTCGCCCTTGGCAGCGGCGGCGGGGGGCTTTGCGCTCTTGAGATTTTCCACCGATGCTTTGGGGGTCACCTCGTGGCTCTGGGCCGGCGTGGGATACAGCCACGGCTTGGCCTTAAGATAGCCCTCCTCCAGCTGCGACGCCAGGTTCTCTTCGCATGGGCGGAGAGTCGAGCCCTCCTGGTAGAACCAGCTGCCTCGACGGACGTCGTAGACCGGGCCGAGCCAGTAGACAGGGCTCAGCTCGCGGTCTTCGATGTCGACATCGAACAGGAAATCCTCGTTCACCGCCACGGTTACCCGGTCCTTGCGCTCGGCGCCGTGCTCGGCGCTGCGCTCGGCACCGAGGCCGGGCTCTGTGCCCATGTCGGAGATGTCGCCAGAATCCAAGTTCTCCCGCCTGGCACCCGACAGGCTTCGCAGCTTCGTGCCGAGGGCGCTTGGGCTGTCTTCCAGGCCCTCCAGCACTTGCTGGTAGGCTGCTTCGAGGGCGCGGTTGTCATCCGCCGTGAAGGCTACGTATTTCTTGGGAATCTGCGGCTTGGCTTCCACAGGCTTCTTGTTCTTAAACCACTCTGCCTTGCGCTTGGGGACCTGCAAGCGGTGTAAGCGCTCCGGCACGAAAACTGGGGGAGGGGGCAGCGCACGTCAACGGCATGGAACCACTGCACGTTCAGCGGCGGACATCCTGGGGGGTACTTCCGAAAGCTGCGGCCGTAGTAGGGGTTCGTGCTATGGTCGGGCGCGTTGTTCGCGGTGGACACGCCCGCAGGTGCAGCCGTGGTCGGTGTGCTTGGGGGAGGCGGCTTCGGGTCCCGGGCCGGGGGTGTGCTCCGGCCGCCCCACGGGTTGATAGAGTCCAGCAAGGTGTTTTTTTCGCTCCTCTTGGCCCCCGTTGCCGGTGCCATGGTGTCGGCACTGCGGTGGCCAGACGAACGCCAGCCGCTCGCTCTTCTCCAGGCAAGAGAGGCTTCGGGAGTGAGCGAGTGGGATCGGGCTGGCCGCAGGGACAGGCCAACAAGCAGTTTTCGGCAGGTCAGTGCCAACGTGCAACGTGAAGCGGGTTTCGGGAGCCGACGGCCTGCGTAATGCGCCACGGTCAACGAGCGATGGAACAACGTGTTGGGTGACGTGAAAGATGGCTGGTGGGGAAATTGTGGCCACGGTTGCAGAGAAGCTCCGTTTGCGGTGCTCAGCTATCCTTGTACTGGCAGTGTCTACTGGCAGTGAAAAGAAAAAAAAAGAAAAAAAAGTATGCAACAATCACGAAAAAAGAAAAAAAAACCTATGATAGTGGAAACGGTTCTGCGGGATGCTACCAATGTCTAGAGCTGGTGCCTGTTTGGTGCTTCACATGCTTGGATGGAGCTAAGCTGACCTATGACGGCATGCAGGGAAGGAACGGGCTGTCCGTGCGCATTGCACGCACTGTGTAAGAGCACTGTGCACACTAAGGACATGCATGCCCCAGAGCCCCGCGTCGCGCGCTAAGAAAAAAAGCAAGCCAAAAAAGTTGCCGTCTAAGAGTCATTTCGATGTTTTCTTTTCTCTGCATTCCCTGCATCAATATGCGGTAGCACGAGCCGTTCATCCTTCCTTATCACACCATTCATTGTTTCGATCGATCCGTCGTCACAATGTCTGTGGCACGAAAGCCCGAGGATCTGGCCAAGAAGCAGATGGTAGATCATCTACCAAAACGCTTCAAGGGCCTCAAGTTTGGCATTCAGTACGTCTGCTCCCCTGTTCGTCTTGTCCGCATGTGAGACTAATTGCTGCCAGGTCGACCCAGGACATTGTCAACCAGGCTGTCCTCGAGGTCTCGGACCAGATGCTCTACGACATTGAGAACAACCGAGCACCGTACAAACATGGGCCGCTCGACCCTCGATTGGTTCGTCTGCGTCTCGTCTACCATTTCTTCTGACTTAGCTGACCTTCAGGGAACATCGAGCAAGATTTCCAAGTGCGCCACGTGCCTGCAGCCGCTGCAGCTGTGCTCGGGACACTTTGGCCACATCCGACTGCCTCTGCCGGTTTTCCACATTGGCTACCTGCGCTTCATCCAGAGCATCCTGCAGAACATCTGCAAGGACTGCGGCCACGTGCTGCTGGCTGAGCCGGATCGGCGGTCGTGTCTCAAGGAGCTTCGGCGGCCGGGGATCGACAACCTGCGGCGGACGGGCATCTGCAAGCGGATCAACGAGACGTGCCGCAAGGCCAAGACGTGCCCGTACTGCGGGGCGACCAACGGGGTGATCAAGAAGATCGGCACGCTCAAGCTGGCGCACGACCGGTTTGCGGCGTACAACCGGTCGACGGCGGTGAAGAAGGTGGTGCCGCGGGGCAAGATAGAGTTCGACCAGTCGTTTGCGACGGCGAAGAAGTACGTGCCGGACCTGGAGAAGCACGTACGAAAGGCGCTGGAGGACCTCAACCCGCTGCGGGTGCTGACGCTGTTCAAAAAGGTCAGCCCGTCGGACTGCGAGCTGCTGGGGCTGAACCCGTCGGAAGGGCGGCCGGAGATGTTCATCTGGCAGTACCTGCCGGCGCCGCCGATCTGCATCCGGCCGTCGGTGGCGCAGGACAATGCGAGCACGGAGGACGACCTGACGACGAAGCTGGCGGAGATTGTGCACCTGAGCGGGCTCATCCGGGGCGCGCTGGCCAAGGGCACGCCGGTGGTGACGGTGATGGAGCTCTGGGAGTACCTGCAGCAGCAGGTGGCGCTGTACGTCAACAGCGAGGTGCCGGGGCTGTCGCAGCCCGGGTTCGGCAAGACGATCCGGGGCTTCTGCCAGCGGCTCAAGGGCAAGCAGGGGCGGTTCCGGGGCAACCTGTCGGGCAAGCGGGTGGACTTTTCGGGGCGGACGGTGATCTCGCCGGACCCGAACCTGAGCATCGACGAGGTGTGCGTGCCGATCCTGGTGGCGAAGAACCTGACGTATCCGGAGGTGTGCAACCACATCAACATCGAGAAGCTGCGGACGCTGATCCGGCGAGGGGCGACGGAGTGGCCGGGGGCGGTGACGGTGCACAAAAAGGTCAAGGAGGGGATACACAAGACGAACCTGCGGTTCGCGGACCGGGAATACGTGGCGCGGGAGCTGGCGTACGGCGACACGGTGGACCGGCACCTGGAGGACGGGGACATTGTGCTGTTCAACCGGCAGCCGTCGCTGCACAAGCTCAGTATCATGAGCCACCTGGTCAAGGTGCGGCACTGGCGGACGTTCCGGCTGAACGAGTGCGTGTGCACGCCGTACAATGCGGACTTTGACGGGGACGAGATGAACCTGCACGTGCCGCAGACGGAGGAGGCGCGGGCGGAGGCGCTGACGCTGATGAACGTGAAGCACAACCTGGCGACGCCCAAGAACGGGGAGCCGATCATCGCGGCGACGCAGGACTTTATCACGGCGGCGTACCTGATCAGCAGCAAGGACATGTTCTTCACGCGGCAGCAGTTTGCGTACGTGTGCATGCACATGACGCAGGCGCGGGTGCAGCTGGACCTGCCGGCGCCGGCGATCGTGAAACCGCAGGCGCTGTGGACGGGCAAGCAGGTGTTCAACATGCTGATGCGGCCGAACAAGCAGTCGCCGGTGCTGGTGAACCTGGACGCCAAGTGCCGCGAGTACCAGCCGCGGGCGGGCGAGTGCCCGGACATGTGTCCGAACGACGGCTGGCTGGTGATCCGCAACTCGGAGATCATGTGCGGGCGGATGGACAAGTCGACGGTGGGCTCGGGCAAGAAGGACTCGATCTTTTACGTGATCCTGCGGGATTTTGGACCGGACGCGGCGGTGACGGCGATGAACCGGCTGGCGCAGCTGTGCGCGCGCTTTCTGGGCAACCGGGGCTTTTCCATCGGCGTCATGGACGTGTTCCCGACGGATGTGCTGAACGCGGAGAAGGAGCAGCTGGTGGCGGACGCCAACGCCAAGTGCGACGAGCTGATCGCGGCGTTCAAGGCGGGCGACCTAGAAAAAGCGCCGGGCTGCAACCCGGAGCAGACGCTGGAGAACGCCATCTCGGGCATCCTCAGCAAGGTGCGGCAGCAGGCAGGCCAGACGTGCGAGGCGACGCTGAGCCGGCACAACGCGCCGCTGACAATGGCCAACTCGGGGTCGAAGGGGTCGTCGATCAACGTGGCGCAGATGGTGGCGTGCGTGGGCCAGCAGATCATCGGGGGGCAGCGGGTGCCGGACGGGTTCCAGGACCGCAGCCTGCCGCACTTTCCCAAGAACTCGCGGCAGCCGGCGTCCAAGGGCTTTGTCAAGAACAGCTTCTACTCGGGGCTGGTGCCGACGGAGTTCCTCTTCCACGCCATCTCGGGGCGCGAGGGCCTGGTGGACACGGCGGTGAAGACGGCGGAGACGGGGTACATGTCGCGGCGGCTGATGAAGTGCCTGGAGGACCTGTCGACGCAGTACGACAACACGGTGCGGACGTCGTCGGGGGGCATCGTGCAGTTCCAGTTTGGGGCGGACCGGCTGGACCCGGTCAACATGGAGGGGTCGGCGGTGCCGGTGCACTTTGACCGGACGTGGACGCACGCGGAGAGCATCACGTACAGCAGCGCGGAGCCGTCGCTGCGCCCAGAGGAGATTGTGCGGGTGAGCGAGGCCATCCTGGACCGGGAGCGGCAGAAGAACGCGCGGCACGACCTGGTCACGGACGCGGTGCTGGCCTACGACGACGACAGCGACCGCCACCTGGACCTGCTGGAGGGGGCGCGGGGGTTCCTCGAGACGGTGTCGCAGTACGTGCGGGCGCGGGCGGACAAGCTGGCGCGGGCGCGGCGGCGAGCGGGGTTGGACGGAGACGGAGAGGCGGAGGCGGAGGCAGACCCCGACCTGGTGCAGCGGGCGGAAAAGGTGGCCAAGGTGTCGCGGCGGACGCTGGAGCAGTTCCTGACGCTGTGCCTGGACAAGTACCGGATGGCACACGTGGAGCCGGGACACGCCGTCGGCGCGGTCGGCGCGCAGTCGATCGGCGAGCCGGGCACGCAGATGACGCTCAAGACGTTCCATTTCGCCGGTGTGGCCGGCATGAGCTTGACGCAGGGCGTGCCGCGCATCAAGGAGATCATCAACGCGTCCAAGAAGATCAGCACGCCCATCATCACGTGCCCGCTGCAGAACAAGCAGCAGATCGAGGCGGCGCGCATCGTCAAGGGCCGCATCGAGAAGACGTACGTGTCCGACGTGCTGCGCTGCATCGAGGACGAGTGGGACACGTTTGCGGCGCGCGTCATCCTGCGCATCGACCGCCAGGCTCTGCTGGACATGCACCTGGAGATTGGCCTGGCCGACATTGCCGCCGCCATCTGCCGCCAGAAGAAGCTCAAGGTCGACGACAAGACCATTGAGCTGGACCACGCCCACGACGCCATCCGCCTCGTCGTGCCCAACGACTACGTCGACGTGGCCGCGGCCAAGCGGGCGGCCAAGAGCCGGGCGGCCACCACTTCCACTTCCACGACGACGACGACCACCACCACCACCGCCACCACCGCCACCCCCGACGACGCGTCACCCGACCTCACGCTGCGCGTCAACCTGCTGCTGCGCATGGTGCCGACAGTGCCGATCTCGGGCTATGCGGACGCGACGCGGGCCATCATCCAGACGTCCGAGGCGAGCGAGCACACCGTCTTTGTCGAGGGCTACGGGCTGCGCGACTGCATGGTGACGGAGGGCGTGGTGGGCACCGAGACGACGACCAACAGCATCCTCGAGTGCCGCGACGTGCTCGGCATCGAGGCCGCCCGCACCTCCATCGCCGCCGAGATCAGCAAGGTCATGGGCGACATGGGCATCGACCCCCGCCACATGGACCTGCTGGCCGACGTCATGACCTACAAGGGCGAGGTCCTCGGCATCACCCGCTTCGGCATGAGCAAGATGCGCGACTCCGTCCTCCACCTCGCCTCCTTTGAAAAGACCCCCGACCACCTCTTTGAGGCCGCCGCCGGCATGAAGACCGACCGCATCGAGGGCGTCAGCGAGTGCATCATCATGGGCCAGACCATGTCCATCGGCACCGGCGCTTTCAGCATGGTCCGCCGCCTCGGCATCGCCCCCGACCACCTCGCCCCGCGGCCCACCTGCTTCGAGGACGCCTGGGCCGCCTCCCACTCCCACCCCCGCCGGGTGGCCGTTGCTTGATCGCCATTACCATGTAAAATAGTCAGACATATAATGTCACATGTCATTGCTTAGTCATTTCTATCACCGTGCCTCGTACGCCGGCGGCGCCTCGTCCCGGTCCCAGAATACCGGGTTCTTGCGGTTCTCATCGTACACCCGCCGCGCAATCTCGCTCGCCATCTTCATGATCCATTCCTTTTCCATCACCGCCGGCGGTTCGCCATATCCCCCAGTCCCGGACCCCGCCTTTTCCCGTTGCTTTTCCGCCCCCTGATCCTGCTGCTGTGCCGCCTGCCTGCTGTTGTATGCTGCCTTTTCTGCCGCCAGCGCCTCGAACAGGCCCCCCGACGTCGACGTCGGCACGCTGCTTGACCGGCTCGCCGCCGCCGCCGCCAGCGTCGCGCCAATGGTGGCCAGCGGCACCGAGAGCGGCGGGTACAGCGGTTGCTGTGGTTGTGGCGGTTGTTGTGGCAATTGTTGTGGTGGCTGTTGTGGCGGCAGCTGGGCCTGCCGGTCTTCAAGGTCTTCTTCTTCCTCTTCTTCCGGTATCGACACCGGCAGGATCGGCTCCGACAGCGGCCCTTGCACCGACACGCTGTCCGAGGCCGAGTCGCCAGCCTCGCTGACGGGCGCGCTTTCGGCTGCCCCGTCCTTCTTGCTGCTCTTGCGCAGGTTGACCACCCGCGTCTTCTTCTTGCGGCCCCCCGGGTGCCGGTGGTGGTGGTTGGCCCCCAGCGACAGGCCCGTCGTCGCCGCCCCTAGGCTGACCATCGACGACCGCGCTGGCAGGTGCCCGTGGTCCTGGCTGCTCGTGTCCGAGAATGTGTACGTCGTCGTCGTCGCCGTCGTCGACGTCGCCGCCGCTGTGTACGAGTTGGTGCGCGCCATGTTGGGCGTGGCGAAAGGGGGGCTAGTGGCGCCCGCGCCACTAGCCGTGGCGCTGCCGTCTTGCCGGTCTGACGGCCGCGCCCACGCCCGGAACACGGCTTCCCGGATGCCGGGTGTGAAGAGCGACAGCGTGCGGTGCGAGTTGGTCAGAGCCGCCAGCCGCACCAGGTTCTTCTGCGAGAAGAGCGACTGGTGCGCCTCGGGGCTGTCCGTCGCCGTCAAGGACGAGTAGTCGTCAATGTCCAGCGGGTTGGCGTGCACGTCGATCACGTCCGGTGGGGCGTCCGCTAGCGGGTTCACGCACACCTCGCCGTCGCCCTCCTCGCCGGCCGCGGTCGTCGCATCGTCCGCTTTGGGTACTTGGTCGGGCGACCACAGCTGCAGCGACAACCGGTGGATAATGGCCGGCAGCTCGTCCATCATCAGGTCGCGCAGCTTGCCCTCGATTGTCCGCTGCAGATAGTCCCGAACAAACTGGATCGAGTCAAAGGTCGACGAGACTTTGAGGGATTCGAGGGGGTCATTGCGAAAGACGAGCGTGAGTCCTTTTTGCTTCGAAAAGACGACGATTATGAAAGCCGAGAGCTTGATCTCGGAGAGGGTGATTTGGAGGGGAATGGTGAGGCCGGATGCGGCAGCCAGCGGTTCTGGAGAGGTGAAGGACGGTTTGGATGAGAGGTACGTGTTGAGTGGATTGGCCTGCAAGAGTGGGCATTAGCAGAGGCGTATTATGATGACGCAACGGGCGCTCCGAGAACCTCAGACACTGCACTTGTGGTAGAGGGAAATTGAAACAATCTAAAGGGGGGGGTGGGGGGCATAATGAAGCTGATAAGAAAACAACGAGGGTTTTTTTTTTTCTCGCGAATCCCTGCTACCACCAAAGCCCAGCCACAATGCCACAATTTTCGACGAAAACCAGCGATGAGGGCTTGTGCCGGGGTTTGGCCTTTTCCCAGGACTCCGGCATCGCGGGCGGACGGGCGGAAGACGCGACATGCAGACGCATGCTGGCACTTGCTGGCATCTGCTGGCGGGCGATGCATCGGTGGGACTGCTCACCGCCGATTGGACCCACAGAGGGGAAGGGGAAGAGGCAGGGAGACGACATGCACGCAAGCCTAGGCAGATGTGGGAAAAGGAAAAAAGAGGGTGCGTGCAGGAGGCAAGGCAAACTGACCTGGACGCGTGTTTTCAAGGTGAGAAAGGCGTCGCCGGTGTAGCACATCTTGAAGATGCCGCGGAAGCGATCGGCAGCAATGTCGCCGATCTCGAGGATCTCGAGGTCGGGCGGCACGGAGCCGAGGTTGAACTCGGTGACGATGATGTCGTCGACGATGATCGGGGGTTTGGGCGACTTGTTGAGGGCGGTGGTCAGCAGGTCACGCGCCCGCTGGTAGAAGCTGGCATCGGCCGCTAGGGGCGACCAGTTGAAGTTGAAGGCCATGTCGGCGAGTGTTCGGACGCGGTTATGCTCGTATCATCGTGGGAGGCCAAAGGGGGGAGTGAGGTGTCGAGACGATCTGTCGTGTCGAGAGGTTGAGGTGAGAGGTGAAGGCCGAGATCTCGGTCAAGGCAGGCTCGGTCAAGTTCAGGGGGTTACTTAGCGTTGAAGCCGTTCAGGAGGAGCGTTGAAGCTGGAGGAAGAAAGAGCCGCCGAGTCGCCAGTCGAAGCAATTGATGAAAACCGTCAATCCCAAAACAACCAGAATTAGGATTATGGTATAAAGTGGAGAGAGAGCGACAAAAATAAAACAGAGGCGCAAAAACAGAAGCAAGAACGAAAGAGAGAAAAAAGAAAAAAAAAAGAAAAAAAAAAAGATTCCTGCGAACAGGATCCGTAAGGAATGACGGCGAAAAAAAGTAAAAAAAAAAAAAAAAAAAAAAACCGAGACCGTTGCAAGTGTGGTGCGGTGGTGTGGGTAGGCGCGAGGGCGGAGAGAGCCGGAGAGACGGAGCATGTAAAAAATTGACAAAAGGGCATAAGCCAAACAATTATCGATGGATGGCGTGAGGGATTAGCAGCAGGGTGGCAGGGGATCAGACTGGCTGTGCGGCAGGCGAGCGGCGTGCTGGCCAATGGCGACGCGCCTTTTCGCAAAGTGATCTCCGTAAACTTCCTTCGGGTTCTTGGCACGTGACCCCACACCGCTTCGGACCCGCTCAGAGATCAAGCGTGACGCAGGCGTGCATACAAAGCAAGATGCAAAGCGCATAGCGTGGGACCCCAGCATTAGCGCGCAGTCCGGGGATGGGGTGACAACACAGCGCTGGCCGGTCACGGCTGCGGACTGACGGGTCCCTCCAGGTCGCCTGTTCTCGCCTGTTTTCCCGAAATGCGACGCGGGGCAGGCCTTGTTCTTGCCAAAGTGGCCTGTTGTCAGGCACTTGCCGGCATTTGCGGAGGATGGCGACATCATAAGCATGGCATGTGAACGACCGTACGAGTGCGCAGTTCGAGCCCGGGTGGCTAACCCCTGTGGCTGTGGCTCAACGGTGGGCCACTCTCTGGCTGCCCCCATGTGACCCCAGGTGCCACCGAGATCCAGTGGACACACACCTTGGGCATGAATGCTGGGCATCAGCACCGACAGCCACCCTGGACACGTGGCCCACCGTCCAAAGAGGATCCACTGTGTGCTTCCGTGCGAGCGCCGAGCCGCCCGGGTCCGAGTCTGAGCAGGCCGGCCTGTAACGCCGGCCTCGAGGTCGTCCATGCTGCAGCCAGCTGTCTCGCGCCAGCTGGTGACCCAGGAGACAAGCCAACGGGTGCTGCACCTCGTGCACATTCGGCGGGAAATGCCCATCCTGTGTGGTGCAAGGCCGTTTCTCTTTGCTAGACAACGTCAGCACAGCTGGAAGCAGTATGGTGGATGAGAGATGTCGTTGATACAGAAGCGAGGTCCCTGAGCATGGTCATACTAATTTCTTTAGAAATTAACTCGGGGAACAGCCGTTGTTTTTCACAATCTTAGTACCAATGGCCATCGACCTAGTGTTGTAAGAGCTTGTGTTTGACAGACGAAGTGACATCTTACTTGATAGCTTGATGAGTGAGATGGTTTCGTTGATGTTGAATTTGCATGCGCACGCTCTTGAAATCTCTAGGCGTGGTACCCAGCCCAAATTCCATAAACTGGACGATCCTGGAAATAAGTTTAGTTGCTGCTCAGGCTTCCTACTTGCTCGCTTGGGTTTATTGAAACCCGCCAATGGTGATCGGCTGCCCTCAGGAAATAACAGCAACACCTCCGTACGCTTAGCAACACTGTTTGACGTTTCTGTGGGTTCTCATAACTTGCCTGGTCAAGCAACTACCTTGTGGAATTTGTGTTCAATAAAAAATTCTAAAAGGAGCAATGGGCTGGGAAGGAGCGTCTATGATACAAGTCCAGAAGCGGCGAGCAAGCGTTGGTAAGCAACAAAATCAGCAAGAACGATTGTTAAATACAGCGGGTTCAACAAAATTAAGAATTTCCTTTCCGGTATTTTATCTTACATAAGTAAATTTACATCATCAAAGCACTGGAAAAGTTGGTCTGGTAACAAACCACGCAAGAGCGACTGCCCAGGATTCGTCACTAACACGACTCTTTAGAACCCGTCTAATGATGCCTCCACACTATCTACCACACTCAGCTAACTAATCTTCTCTTCTCACAATTCGGGCGTACCTTCAGAGCAGCCGTTCATTGGCTCGCGATATGCACATCTAGTCTTCGCCGACTTTCATGCAAGTTGTTTGGCAAACACAACCAATAGAACTCTGTAGTTCCTTCAGAGATGAGTCACAGTGCCTTTCTGGCACACCTACCACAACAGGTAGACTTCAAGTCTGCCCACCTGCCTTCATCAACTCAACGACTCTGTTTGTGATTGGCTTTACTGTGAAACCGTCCTCGCTATGAGGCTCTGCGGTGCACGGGCCAACTCTCTTCAGGTAGTTGGCCACCCCCGACGCACTTTTGTCCCAAGACAAGTTATGCTCACAAGCTTGTTTCTGAACAATTCTCAGTATGCAGTCTCTGGGGACTTCTGGAGCCTCACAAGGCTCCGGCGCAGCAAAAGAAGGCTCGGGCAGCAAGCCAGCCGAGCTCACAACTGTCCCGTTCATTTCCAGCTGGACGAGCTTCACAAGCATCGCAGAGGTCTTCCGTTATGATACCAGCAACCAGATGACGTTTTCTCGTACAACATTCACACTTTTGGATACAGAAAATGACCACACGGTTTACTTTGGCAAGATCGACGCTCCCAAGCGTGATATCTCTCTTGACCAGGCAAGGCGATGCTTAGACCGTGTTCCCGACGAAGCCATCTACCCCAGCCTGCCGCCTGAGCTGGCAGCATACGCCCTAGACCACGCGGAGCCAACGCAATATCTCAAACGGCCCAAGTTCACGTCGTATCAGTGGTTTACCGGTACGACGATCGCCGCCGAGCGATTCTTGGAAGAAGCGCAGACGCTCGATCTCTTGCGACAGCATCCGCACCCAAATATTGGTCGCTGCCAAGGTTACCTGGTGTCCCGGTCCAAGGGCAGCCGCATGGTGGGTCTGGTGCTCCAAAGGTACTCTGTGACGCTCGACGAACGCGTCAACAAAACGAGCCAGGGACCGTTTGGCGCCGCAGCGTGCTTTGGCGGCATTGCGGCCGCCGTCACCCACCTTCATAGACTGGATATAGCACACAATGACCTCAACCCGTCCAACATCATGCTAGACGAGCAAGTCCACGCTGTGCTGGTGGATATGGGCTCCTGCAAACCCTTTGGTGAGACCTTGACGGAGGCTGGGACGATGAAATGGAACGAAGGCTTTGACGAGGTGGCCTCACGAAACAATGATGAAATAGGGCTCCGAAAGATCCAGGAATGGCTCGGGCTACACGCAGACGACAAAGAATCTACATTGGTTTGAGAAAATTAAGCATTTCATATCCGCTTTACTTGGCTACTTCTGCCTGTGGCCCCTTTCCTCCTCATCCCTTCATGATCACGTCCCCATCCCGATCCTTTTTCGGCGGATCATAAGACATTGACGCTGGGCAGGATGTCGATTGACAGTCGCGATACTCTGTTTCCTGCGTCTTGGCAGTCTCTCCGGTAGTGGTGTCGAATTCGGACTTGGTGACAGTAACGCAATGGCACCTTCAACGTCACATGTATGAGCAAACCAAATCTTACTGTTTATGCTTTGGGGTCTGCGCAGAAATATTGGAGCAAGAACTAACATTTCTGCTGGAAGAATACGATTGTAGCTGGTTTGGGTGGTTCGCAAGTGTTTGATAAAGGTGGAAAAAAAAAGTAGTGTTCAGAATGGGGTGCCTGTGTGACAGTTTATTTATGCAACATCCTGCTACATTCTTGCTCTTCCCATATCCTAGGCAAGTTGCCTGGAATCACTGTGCAGTATGTATAAATGCACATGTAAGCCCTTCCATTCGGTCTCAACTTCCTCCTTGGCCGTACAACCCGAGCGTTGGTCGTGCTATCAACATCCTATCAGATCGCTGCCGATCCCTCCCACACACAGCACACACGGCATGTTCCGAAGTGGCCATTGCCAGCTGGTTGGCTCGAAGGTGCGGTTCTGGAAGAAAATGGAGGTGTGGGAGGTTGAAGTTTGGGGGGTGTGATTCGGAAACCAACACATTCTTTTTTCAGCCAGGCATACCCGGACCCGAATTATCCTCGGATCCGTTCTACGAATCTCATGGCGTGATTATGGATATAAAGACAAAACACAAGGTCATGGAGTGTATGTCTATATCAGTAATATCGTGTGGGTTCAGTTGTAACTTTCAGGTAGCTTTGTCGGTCACTGTGCAGTCTCCTATTTTTTGTCTTTGCTTGGCCAAGCGGCCATCACCTGGATTGAGTGCGTAACTTGGCTAATCTCTTGTCTCTCATGAAATGGAGGTCATATGGCATTTTTATAGATAGCTCTAAGCAGGCTCTTGCTACTGCCCCCAAATCCTTGGACTGCCGTTTTCTTACGTGCTGATGAACGCATCTCTCAGGCCAACATAGCTCTCGCGGCCGGCATAGCCTGCACAATCATAAGTGACTGGTTCTGTGCCCATTCCAAAAGCAGCGATACAGGTCCACTTGCCTTGGTAGTGGCTGCTCGGGCATGTGCCGGACTTTTGCTTGTCGCCAGGGGGCGCGATACCGGCGCCTACTTCCTCTCCGGAAATCCAGTCGCCGTGCTCGCGGCAGAAATACCCCCGGCCACAGGAACAGCGAAGGCTTTCCCATTTTCTATACTCTGCTTCCCAAGCAGCATAGTTGTTCTTGTCAGTGTGGCTGGGTGCCGGTCGCGGAAGGACTTTGAGGTTGGGGAACAGCGTATGAATATTTTCCCTCGACGTCGAGCATCGAGCATCGGCGCAATGAAAGAGGGTTAGTTTCAAATTTTTTTTTCTGGCAAAATATTTTTAAAAAGTTTTAAAATACAGGTTTAGTAGGCACAGGCTCAGGCTCAGGCTTGGGCTTGGGCTTAGGCTCAGGGTCAGAAGCAAGCTCAAAAGTCGTTTGAGATTGCGGCTTTGAGTCTGAAGCCTGTTGCTCGGTGACAAGATGGTGACAGGCCATTTCTCCGGATCAACCAAAGTGGGTTTGAAGTTGTGTTCGAAGGACGGTATAAAGAGTCTTTTACTCTATGTGATGACCGAGGGGAAATACGGAACAGTCTCAAGCGGGAATGGGCACGGCTAAGTACTGTTTCTTGATCGCGGATGGTACATTGGCTAAGCAATCGACAAAATGCTTGTACACTGATTAAAAACAAACGACTGGTTTCTAAGTATCAATGCAACGTACACCATCCCGGGTATGTCAATGGAGGTTCGCAACATGGTGGCATTGGTGCAATTAGGCAGGCGACAAGGTTGGGCATCATTTTGTGCACAATATGACGAAAAATTCGGCGAAGCCTTTTTATCACATTTTCCTAGATTTATTGACAGAATGGCCAAGGTTGGTAATCCAAGTCTAGATGGATGGATTTATGTCGACGCTGTCTGGCTGATTTCGTTTGCTTTGTTTTTTTTTGCTCAAATCACAACTGCGCTCCTTTTATCAGAACCAGACTCTATTACTTGTGTCTCTGTCACTTTTCGTTGGAAATGGCCGATGTTGAAGCCGTGAAACCTTTGCAATACAGCGATTCGTCGTATTGGCGAGAAGCTATCAATGTCAGTCCACCAATGATCCCGCGTCTCTTTGTCTTCTCTGGACTAATTTTTTGTTTTCGTTACTTCTTTTGCCATAGTTGCATAATGCCAGTTTGAAGAAAGGCACCGCGAGCAAGAAGTACATCCATGTTGGAGCAGTGGACGATGCTCAAATCAGCGCCAACAAGCTCATGGCCACGGCCATGGATTCGTACCAAAGCCTCAACAGAAAAGAAAGTCGTCTGGCTACAGTCATCCTGCAGATTCAGCATTCCCTGCATAGATATGCGAGAGTGATTGATACTTTCATCCAAAGCGATCCTACCGTTTCTGCACTTGTGTGGGGTTCCATACGCTTGTTGCTGCAGGTACCCCAACATGCATGCCTGGGGATCGAGCAGTCTACCCAGCATTAACCACGTTCAACTTCTAGATAGCCGAAGAAGAGGAGCGCGCCTCTCGTCTTGCCTGCGAGGGAATCATGGAGATTCTGCATCACGTAGGGCGGTGGGAACAAGTATCGCACATTTCCCAGCTCTTGGAGTCCCCCAGTGTTCCAAAGGCAGTCGTGCTTTTATACACGAGGGTTCTGGATTTTCTCATTTCTTCGACTAAATGGCTTGAGAAGAGCCCTCTGGGTATGTTCTTCCCAATTCTCTGCCTCTCGCCAAAAGGAAAGGATTAGCTGAGATTCGTCACTCAACAGGAAGGAAGGGGGCCTCCGTCTTCAGATTAAAGGCAGATAAGTTTGAGGAGAAGTTGAGGCAGTTGAGGCTGGCATCCGAACTGGTCGACAAGGAGATACAAACCCGAGGTAATAAGATTGTCCCCAGAAAGATTTGCTTGATAGTGCTAACGTTACCATCTTGCCTGTGCAGCCACTTTCAAAAGTGAGGGATAGTCCTCTGTCATGACAAAGTCGGGAATTTGGCCATCTGACATTTGTGTGGATAGACCTCCGTTCTATGAAAGAAGTCCATCTCGACATGACAGACTCGATACGCAAAATTGAGGGAGTCATGAAGCACGTCCAGCAACTCTCCAGTAGGCGTCAAGAGTGAAGGAAACGACGGAAAGAGCGCTGCTTATTCATCTGTTTCACAGGTCAGACAGAGCAGCTACAGCTTGCCGACCAGGCAGTTACGATCGGGCAGAATGCCGCTCTTCTCCAAGACACACTGGCAGGTAAGACCGCGTTGTGCAACTGCCGTTCTCGGCAATTTTTTACCTCCTGTCTTGCTAACTACGGCGTCCACTGCTTAGAGCTGAAATTACTTCCTGTTTCTATTGCAAATACCATCTTCGACAAAATGGAGAGTGCGCACTCATCCAAAATCCGACACGTTGGTCCATGTACACTCACATCCCATGATTAGGTCAACGCGATTTGACGCGAATCAAAGAATGGCTCAAGTCGGCTGCCTCTGAGACGTCCTTGTCTGTCCATCCTGCCGAAGGCACTTGCCAATGGCTTCTTCAAGATTCTACTTTCCTGGCATGGGCGACTGGGCACGATGACCAGGTCCTATGGGCACACGGCCCGCCTGGTAGGCTTGTTGTCTGGCACGCTGCGTTTTTTGTGTCTGATCTGTTTTTACAGGATGTGGAAAATCAGTCATGGCCGGATATCTGCACGAAAACTTCTGCAGCAAAGACAAAAGGACCCTTTTCTATCGGTTCCAGCGCTCCGCTTCATCTATACAATCAACACCGCTGGCACTTGCAAGCGATCTGATCTGCCAGCTCCTGGGAAACACAGCGGCCACCAGCCCCCTGGCTCCCGCTGCTCTCGACCGACTTCAGGGCCTCACCATGCAGTTTCCTCTCGGCTCCTATCAGTGCTCGTTCAGAACTCTATGGAAAATTGCTGTTTCTCTCATCTTGCAATCCAAACTGCAATACCGTTTCATTATTGATGCGTTTGATGAGTGTTCCGTCGACGGCCCGTCTCTTCCGAGCACTGCCCAGTTTCTAAACAACATTGCGGAATTGGTACGGATAACCCAATGCAGGGTCATGATATTTTCACGACCGGAACCGAAGTTCTCGGCAGCTATCCGAGCAGGCCTTTCAATCAACATGGGTAAGAGTACCGTCCTGCCGGACATCATGATCTTCGCCGAGAGCCAGTATGAAAAGCTTCAACTACCAGGCAGCAAAAAGAACAAGGTAATGGAGCAGATACGTTCCTCTTCGCACGGATCGTTTCGGTGGACCGACCTGTTTCTAGGTCACCTCGGACAAGCATGCCATGCCGCCGATTTCCAGGCCAGAATACTAGCTTTACCGTCCTCCATTGGCGATTTGTACAAATCAGCGCTATTATGCCCACTAAAGAAGCTCAGCGCGGCACAGATGGAGTGTCGGGGGGCGCTTCTCCTGATGAATTTTAACGCCCAGCGAACCTTGAAGGTTTCCGAGATGGTGGATGCTTTATCGCTTTGGCCTGAGAGCGCGGCGATTACCATAATGGATCTGTGCAGACCGTTGGTTAACGTCGAGGATGGCTTCGTCCAGTTCTCTCACCCGTCGGTGAGAGAATTTTTGGAGACATACGACCAAAACAACGGTACGTGGATCGGAGTCTCCATGTCAGACTCCCATGGACGGCTCGCAGAAAAGTGTTTGGCCTCGCTCATGAACAACAAGCACGCTGATCTGGAACATATTGAAACCTGCTTGAGGAAGAATTACGCGAAGAGAGGTGGCAATGGCGAAGCACTTGATGCACAGAAACACCACCCAGAAGATGGCTTCTACAACTACGCCTCGCAATTCTGGACCCACCACTTGACCCAGACCAAAGCACCTGGAGCAGAGCTCCTCCGACAAGTCAACGCGTTTTTGGCGAGCTTCCAGTTTGTGTTCTGGTCAGAGTACCACGCCATGGACATTGGGTATTTTTCTTTTGTGGTCCAGGCCTTGGACAGTCTGAAAGCGTGGCACAGTCAACTCCCAGAGGACAAGAAAGCGCTTATAGATCTGGCAGCATATGCCGAGCTGCCATACGAGCGGGTCATCACGGCATTCCGGTCGCAAGAAGAGGGAGACCCCCTTCCGCGCTGGCTGGCCATGATGAGCCTCGGAGATTTTTACTTTCATATGGGATTCCCCCAAAAGCTGGTCCCGCTCCGAGAACGGGTGTCTTTGGGGCTGCGCAGTCTTCTCGGCCCGCGACACCCTCTTTCGCTTTTTGCTCGTGCCAATTTTGCATATTCACGCTTTCATGTTGGCAAGATGCGGACCGCTCAAAACATCTACACGGAGGTTACTAGCATTCAGCGGAGCGTCCTTGGCCAAGACAGCATGACATTCCTGTGGACTATGGCATATCGCAGTCAGTCTGAATTTTACATGGCCGACTTTACTGCTGCGGCAGTGGCGTTCACACGACTTTCGGCCAGCTTTCTGCGTCTTTCTGGCCCGGGCACTCCGCCGCACCTCACAGCCAGGCTGTGGTATGCCCTGAGCATTGGCCAGCTTGGCCAGCTCGATCTATCGCGGCGGATTTTGCAGACCGTGTTTGAAAAACGACGCGAGCAGTTTGGCCGACAGGACACTTTTGCGACTGTCGTCCAGATCCGCATGGCAGATGTTTTGCAACATCTCGGCCAGTATGGAGAAGCAATCGACAACTTGCTAGAAGCACTCGTCGAGCGGCGTGGCACGTATCTGCTGTCGGACATTTTCAGGCTTGATGTGGAGATTGCTCTGGCCAAGACCTACCTGGCGGCGGGCATGAGCAAGCTGGCGCTGGCCCTGCTGGACGACATCGAGGAGCAGGTGAATTTCGATGCTCTCTTTGAGCGGCTCTGCACAGTCCGGCATCTGAGGGGTCTCCTGCTGGCGAGCGAGGGCGGGCCTGCGGCGGTTGACCAGGCCATTGCTGTGTTGCAGGCTGCCTTGATTCAGATCGAGCCGGATCAAAACAACAGAGAGCTGCTGTGGGTGCGGCTGGACCTGGCGGACTTGCTGAGGCGCCGCAACAGCGAGGGCGACCAGGCGCTGGCGAGTATCGTGTTTGACAATCTCGTCAAGGACGTGTCCGGTGACGAAGAACCTGGCTTCCCAGACGAGCCCGATCCGCCCAGGCTGCTTGACGTTGCCGAGCGGGCGCTGAGGCTGGTCAGAGGCAGGAACTACGGCGAGGCGCAGCGAGAGCTGGACTTGGCGCAGGCGGACTGGCGGCGGCCCAGCGATTTTTGGCTGTGGATCACCGGGGGATTTTTCCCTTGAGACTGTGGCTGCTTGCTAGACATTACACAAGCACCAAAGCTTATGCGGACGTCTAGGTCATCGTTGAGGAAGCCGAGCAATTCAATCGATGGCATTGCTGGTTCGCCGCTGAACGGGAGTTGTGCTTAGTGGTCTTGATAACATCCCATTTAGGACAAGAAAGCCGAGCACCTGCAGTCCGCCTGCAGGATTGCCTGCTGTCCGGAATGGGGCTGTGGCTGGCCTGCATGTGACGGTGACACCGATTTCGTGCCCAAAGAGCCCACTAAGCAATGCCCAGGCCCACCGAAGATCCACCGGGGCGCTGAAACATGCATGACGGGCGGCGAGAGAAGCGGTGACGCCTGGTGACGAGTCGATCGTCGATAGGTTGTCGGTGAGTGCAGCAGAGACCGGCGAGGCAGGGCGGACCGGACCGGAAAGCCCCTTGCAAGGGCCCTGGCATGCTGCAGATGGTAGGGATAGCAGGCGATAGCAGGCGATGGCTGCAGCCAGCGGACACGTGAGCTGACCTCCCATTCGCGACAAGAGCGGTGCGCGCAAGACGGTGTGACCGGGCTCTTCTGACTGGCGCGCATGCGTGTCACGCCCGGCAGGCACGCTGCAGGTGATGCTGCGGTATGACGCCTGATTGGGCAGCCAGCTTGCCGCAGTCGTGCATTTATATCAGGGCTGGTGGCCAATGTTGGCCAATGTCGGCGTCTCTTCTCACCCCCCTCCCCTTTCTGGTGCCAGTTCGTTCCTGTCTGTCTCGCCGCACCGTGTTGGGCCGCGCGCGTGCCTGACTCGAGCCTTGCATAAGCGGCACGTCGAATGAACGAGTCAGAAAAGCAAAAGTGGCAAGTGAGAGAGATGAGGAGGCAACACTGGGGAAAGAGTCTCCACCGAGGCCTCCGCGGCAGGCGGATGCGATGAGCCGGACAAGAGGATGCACTGAGTCAGGGCTGCCGCGGACATCGTGGTCGCTGTCTGTCGTCTGTCATCTCTTGTTTGTTTTGTTGTCCATTTTATTGTCTGTTTTATTGTTGACTGTCTTTTTTTGTCTGTTGGCTGTTGCCTATTGTGCTGCTATTTCTGCTCGCCCGCTCCTGCCTCGTGCGTGCCTCATTTGTTGGCTAATTAGTCTATTTAATTTTTGGCCACTCGTGCCATTCTTTGCCGTTCTTTGCCTCCGGCTTCAATTTCCCTCTACAGTCACCTCTCTTCTCTCCTCTTCCTCTGGCCACCACTCGCAATGGCCATGGCCGTCGAAGCCGACGCCGCGGCCGATGCGCGGCCCTCCGACGGCGACCGTCCGGGCGCCGATCCGCAGCCCACTTCCGCCCGCATTCCCAGACAGGGGGGGGTCCAGTCGTCCACCACCCCCACGACAGCCCCCCTCCCCCTTGCCGCAGATGCACCACCCCTGTCGGGGATCACCAGTCCTGCTGCTGCCAGCCTCCCTCATGCCGTCACTTGCGTCTTTGTCGGCGAGGGCGCCGCCAATGCCGTCTTCCGCTTCGCCGACAAGAAGAACAGCCCCTCCTGTTCCTCGTCTTCCTCTGCCTCTTCCTCCTCACCCCACCTCTTGCGCGTGCCCAAAGCCGCTCCGGGCGTCGGCCCCCGCGTCTGCATCGACAACCACGCCTACTACGCGGCCGTGCTGCAGCCCCTGCTGGGCGCCGACCGTCTTGTTGCCCAGCAGCTCGTCGCCGGCGTCGTCCGCCTGCACCCGACGCTGAACCGGCACCTGGCCGCCCTCGACAGCGACCCCCTGCGGCGGCCCGATTGGCGGGGCAGCCGCGTCGCCCCGGCCATTGACGTGGCCCTGCTGGTCGAGGACATGACGGCAGCGGCCGGCAGCGGCAGCGGCAGCGGCAGCGGCAGCGGCAGCAGTGTCGGCAGCGGCGACTACACCATCCAGTTCAAGCCCAAATGGCTCGTCCAGTCGCCCACGGCCCCCGTCGGCGCTCGCCGCTGCCGCACCTGCGCCATGTCGGCTGCCGCCGGCCGCGGCGTCTCTGGAAACAAGACGCCCAAGCCGTGTCCGCTGGTGCTTGTGGCCGAGGGCGGCAGCAGCAGCAGCAGCAGCAGCAGCAGCAGCAGAAACGACGGGTCGCAGCGCGACCAGGCTCTCTGGGACTACATCTGCCGCCATCTGCCGCCCGGCGCCGTCGCCGCTCTCGCGCCCGCGCGCCCGGCCGTTGTCCGCTGGCTGCGCACCACCGACCTCTTCCGCCGCCTCGCCGCCATCCAGCAGCAGCACGACCCGCGCGGCGCCCTGCAGATGACGGCCGTCGTCGATGGCAGCAGCAGCAACAACAATAACAGCGGTGACATCACCGCCCTCGAGCGCCTGCAGACGGCCATGACGCTGCGCGACTGCACCTGCTTTCTGCGCGTCTCCCGCACCGCCTCGGGCGGCTACCACATCACCGCCAAGCTCGGCGACCTCGACCGCAAAGACGGCCGTCGCAAGCTGGCCCGCTGGCAGGCCCAGGAGCGCGCGCTGCACGACGGCGGCTTCTACCACGGCAGCGACCCAGGCTGCTGGCTGTCGAGGCTGTAATTGTTTTCTCTTTTTTTTCCTTTCTTTTTTTCCTTTCTTTCCCCCCCCTTTTTTTCTTTCCAACGATCTCTGGTCTCTCATTTGTCATGCACGCATTTATAGATGGACCGTCGGTCAGTGGCAGCACAAGGAGACCGCGGCGGGCACATATATTTCTGGGGATGGTTTTCTGATTCTGGACAGACTGGGGCATGGTGGGCGGTTCTCTCTCTCTCAGGTACTTAGGGGACGGTTCTCTATTGGGGGTTCTTTCTGGGCGGCTTTTTCTGGGGCGGGCTATTTGGTTGGCTATTTCTCAGGAGGCTCTCTGCTCAGAGGCATTTTGTCTGGGAAGCATTCTCATCATCGGAAGCATGCAGGCATGACAGGTGGGCGGGACGCGCAATTACAGCTTACAGATATACGGTTGACATACTACGATACAGTTCAAAACCAATACATGGTCGCAAAACGCCGACAATCAAACAATGTGATATTCCGCAATATACAGACGTTCCAACTAAATGCACGTGATGGCAGCTAGGCCAGACAAAAACAGCCCATTCGTAGAACCGCCGATATAGTCCGTGACGTGAGGACAGCGCAAGAACAACGTCCCAAAAGAATGCAAACGCCAAAGCGTGTCGAGTCGTGTTCTCATGCCAAACATAAAATCAAAGCAAAACTCTAGTGACGCCGGATGAAAAACAAGAACAAAAACAAGAACAAAAACAAAAAACATCATATGTCTCCCACCGAGAAGCTCAGCAGGCTGCCTACCGTCAGGCCGGCCACGATACACAGGCCCATGAACGCGCCGGCAGCCTCGCGCTCGCCCTCCTCGACCCACTCGCTGGCAGTCATCATGGACCTCGAACAGAGCCAGCCGCTGCTCAGCCCAAACGGCACCTGCACCAGCAGCAGGTAGAACAGGTCGCTGCTCACCACCGCGCCGCGCCCGCCCAGATTGCACAAAAAGTACAGCGGTAGGAACAGCGTCCGCGCCACGCCAACGGCGAACAGCAGCACGGGACGGCGGTGCAGCGCCGGCGCCACGGGAAGCATGGTCGTGATGCGGCCCAGCAGATCGCCCAGGTTCCAGAAGAAAAAGGCCATCGGGATGAAGGCGGGCGGTTCCAGGATCCGCGGCTGTCGGGGTGGTGGCGGCAGCTGGTCCGACGATGCGCTGGGCAGCGGTGTCGTCACCGACAGGATCTTGGGCGTGAACACCGGGAAGAACATGGTGATGAGGAAGCACAGGAACACGGCCAGCGCGTGCCAGTGCAGCTTAAAGAAGAGCGTCTTCATGCCGACCACCTTGCGCGCGGCGCGCTCGGCCTCCTCGATGGACGCGATGCTCTCGGAGAGCGCCTCGACCATGCGCGTTTCCACCAGCCGGTTGTGCCGCCGGACCAGCGGCTGGAAGGCGGCGAGCGCGCAGACCGATATGATCACGGCCGTCAGAAAATAGAAAAAGGCCGATGTGCCCGCCGTAGCCACAGGGTCGGCCGACGTCGCATCGGGGCCGCCCGGCCCGTCCGGCATCGGAGGCGGGGGGAAGGCCAGCACGGTCACCATCTGGGCAACGGGCGGCAGCACGCCGGCGACACCTTGACCAGCCATGATGGCCTGGGTGTACTCGGGGCGGCCAAAGGAGGCGGCAAAGGCAAAGGCGCCGTTCTGGATGAGCCCGCACGCCCAGGCAGAGCCCGACACCATGACGAGCAAGAAGACGAGGTAGAGCAGCGGCGAGACGTGCAAGAAGAGCGAGGTTGAGGCCGTCAGCAGCCCAAAAACGGCGACGTTGAGCAGAAGCGCCGTGTTGATGCGGAAGGGATACGAGGCCGAGTACTGGATGTTGGTGAGCACGACGACGGCCAGCAGGTTGGTGCAGGTCGAGACGGAGAGGAGGGCCGACTGGAAGTTGGCACGGATCCACGGGTCGGCGGCGAAGCGCGTCTGGAAGTACGGCGCCGCGGCCAGAAACATGTTCCAGGCCCACAGCATGGCCACGCCGATGAGGGCAAAGACGCCGTACTCGAGCCACGAGAAGGGCGTCTCGGCCTCGGACTCGCCCTCCAGCACCGACGAGCCGTTCTCGTCCTCCGCCCCGAGGGCCAGCAGGCCCTGGTTGAGCGGCTCATACTCCTGGGCCTTGGGAGTCGGCTTGGAGAAGAGCCCGCGCAGGCGGTCCATGGCTGCTGTGTGTGTCGTGGTTGTGGATTGTTCGTGGTTTGCTTGTTTGCCTTCGGAGCTTCGGAAGAGGCCAATGATCGCTAGGCCGACCGCGCCTTTAAGGACGCACAGAAATCGAGATCCCCCTTCTCCTCGCCTGCATGCCGTTCAATGGTGCGCTCGTCGGGGAGGGATGGCTGCGATCACGTCCAATCGGGAGGGTGATTGTGGTTCGTTATCGTGGGTGATGTTGATGGAGGAAGAAGAAACATGACGCTAAACGACGTCAAGCGCCAAGGTTGGTCAGCGTCCTTCCCCCCCCCCGCTGTTAGGTGAAACAGGGCAGCTGAGCTGCTGGACCCACTCGCTAATAACCGGCAGAAGAGAACCCCCAAAGACGCAAAAGGCACAAAAGCACACTGCACGCGCTCCTTCCTAGGCAGACGCGATGAAATGCGGCCTCTGATTGAGCAGGAGCGATAGGCAGCATCGGCGTGGTGACGCGTGCCTGCCCGCGCTGTGAGGCGATCCGGGTGCGGAAGGAGCAGTTGGTGTCAGCTGAAACGGTGTGGAGAGATGCCAGCGATGCCAGCGAACCTGAACGGCGGCCGGAGCAGCCCGCCGCTCTGCACCAGAATCGGGCTGGGCCAATCGCGCAGAAGTCAACAGCTGCCGGGACTCAGCGACGGCCAGCATGCTAGAACGCCCATTAGTGGTTGTGTCTTGTCATTCTGCTATTGATTATGTATCTTATATTCCCTTATCTCTGCTCAGCGATGCCTCCAGCGAAACTCGTCCACCTATCCTGCCAATATCGGGCTGTTGGATACGTCCATTAGACTATACGGTCGAGTAATGGCAACGCTTCATCCCATCATCCCTTTCCCCACTGCAACCCCATGCGCCTTATCATCTGGAGATCGTGAGTGACCCGAGACGTCATAGCTTGGCCAGGCAGCAACGAAAAGGCGTCTAGGCCGGGATGTGCAGGCGGAAATAGTAGCTGAGCATGACAGAACCAAATGTGTCACTCGTGTTCGGCGACAAGTCGTTCAGTAGATGACAGTGTCCTCTTCGGTTTCCACCATGATGTCGTCGTGGCGGTGACGGTTCTCGCTGTCGTGCTCCTCGTGCTGAGCCTGCTCCTGTTCCGCGGGCTGTTCTGTTGTGTCTGCTGGCTGCTCTTCTGGCTGCTCTTCTGGCTGCTCTTCTGGCTGCTCTGCTGGCTGCCCTATCGGCTCTTCGAGCGCACCAGCTGCCTCTTCTTTTCCGCTCGGTGCCTCCGCGGCTGGCGCATCCGCCATGGCGCGGTTGTGGCGGTCCGTCTCTGCACCAGGGTCTGCCCTAGCTGCTGTCTTTGTGGGCTGACCGCTCTCCGCGCTCAGCGCCGCCAGCCGCTCTTCTTTCTCGCGCGCAAATGCCTCCCTCTCGCGCTCGATCGCGTCCTCTGCCACCCGCACCTGGTCGTCGATGATCTGTTCCTGCTCCCGGCTCAGCTTCCACGGGCAGTAGTACTGGGACAAGTCAGCATGACCGTATCGTAGCGTATGCATGTGCTGGCATTACATACCAGCTTCGGCTCGCTCTTGGTCTGCAGGTTGCGAGCCAGCGCCACCATGTTGGCGTGTCGCGTGTGCATCTGCGCGCCTGTCAGCCAACAAAACACTAACCCGCTGCACAGGTGGTTGCCCACTCACCACCTGCTCGTCAAATTTGACCTGCTCTACCTTGCGCACCCGCGCCAGCTTGGCCACACGTTCCGCCTGCTGCCGGCTATCCTCTTCCGTCGGCCGCTGGCCCTTGTCGGAGTAGCGCCGGCCTTGCTCCTGAAACCTCTGCTGCTGTTGTTGCTGTTGCTGCTGCCGCTGCTTCTGTGGCGGCGGCGCCGGCTGTCGTCTCTGGCCAGCCTCGGGTCGTGAGCCCGCGCGCGCTGCACTCGGCCCGAGACCACCAAATAGCCCGCCGAACAACCGCTGGCCGCGCTTCCGCTCTTCCTGCGTCAGGCTGACCTTGCGCCGCGGCTCATCCTCAGCTGCGGGCAGCCGCTGCTGTTGCCGCCGGTCTGGCGCGCGCTCGTCTCTGGGGCGTCTGTCGCGCTGTTCCTCCCACTCCAGCCTGTCTTCCCGACGGTCGCGACTGCCACGGCTGTCACGACGGTCGCCATTGTGCAGCCGGCTGTATCGCGGTGAGAGCGGCGAGCGTGAGCGTGAGTGTGAGTAGCGCGACGCTGGTGACCGGCTGTCGTCTCTATCCTGGCGCCGACCGTCGTAGCCGTTGTCCCGGTCGGCGTCGCTGTTCTCGTTCACGCGGGCCCGTTTCGACACAGGCTGATCGTCTTGCCGATCGTCTTCGTCCTCGTGATCGCGCGCGTCCTCGGCCTCTCTGACAGGGGATGCAGACTCCCTCCGACGCTTTGCCGAAAGGACAGGGCTCTGCGGTTCTTCGTCGTGGCCCTGCTCCTTTTGCTCTGCGGTTCCCGGCGCCGGTGTGCCTGCATCCGCACCTTCGAATGCGTATGTGCCGTTTTCCCTGATATCGCGGGTCAGCCCCCAAAAAAAAGCAGGGGATGTGGCTTTTTATAAGCTCGTGATGTCTTACCCTGCTTCAGACGTCATGACGGCTGTGAACGGCCCTTTGCAAGAACAAGAGAAGAAGCCTCCAATGCACCAGGAACCTGCCGCCTGGATCGAATCTCTCTGTTTCACGCAAAACGGCGAGGTGGATTGGCCGGCATCTTGTCGCAATCGGCTGCCGGGTGGATGCAACGAAGAAAAGGCTGTCGGAGCTCTTCTAGCTCCCCGTGCGGTCACGTGAGAAGAGCTGCCTAGAATTGGTGGCGCGTCGCCCCACTTGTGCCAGATAGCGAGACAAAAGCAGAGCTGGGTTCACCACTTCACCTCGCTCACCTCTCGACCAACAGCCATCGCCCTTCAGCATGTCCCGCCACCACCCCGATCTCGTCATGTGCCGCAAGCAGCCCGGCATTGCCATCGGCCGGCTCTGCGACAAGTGCGACGGCAAGTGTCCCGTGTGCGACTCGTACGTGCGGCCGACGACGCTGGTGCGCATCTGCGACGAGTGCAGCTTTGGCAACTACCAGAACAAGTGCGTCGTGTGCGGCGGCGAGGGCATCTCGGACGCATTCTACTGCTTTGAGTGCACGCGTCTGGAAAAGGACCGCGACGGGTGTCCCAAGATTATCAATCTCGGCAGCTCGCGGACGGATGTATGTTTTCTTTTTCTTAGTTGCTATGCACGCATGCATATGCTGACTTTCCGCAGCTATTCTACCAAAAGAAAACCACTCGGACGCAATACTAGCCCGGCCCGGCCCGGGGTTTGGAGCATGCAAGAGTGTGCCATCCGGGGGGCCGGGCATCTATCTGGGGTTTCACGTTTATTCGATTTGGCATTTCGGCTACGATACATGCGGTCTTTGGTTGTTTTTGATACCCACGGCATAACGACTGGGGACGCTGGAAAAACGGGCTTCGATCGTGAAAAAAGGAAAAGAGAATGAAAAATATAGACATGTTCAAAATCTCGTGTAATTAATTGTACAAATAAAACAAAAGAGAAGTTTCGCCGTCTCTTGTCAGCGCCTACCCATCATGCGAACCCTTTAACATGAAAAAAAAAAGAGAAAAAGGAGAAAAAAAAGAAAAAAAATCAAACTCGAGTAAGCTCAAATATAGCTGACCTTGACGCCCATGCCTGCAGTGGCCTTGACCTTGGCCCAGCTGCTGCCCAGAATGCGAGAGATGCGCTGCCGCACGTTGCGCCGCCCCAGCATGACCAGCAGCGCGACGATGAACAGCAGGGTGCGCACCATGGCGACGGGGCTGGCCTGCAGAGAGGCGGCCATCTGCTCGATGAGGGCCCGCACGTTGGCAAACACGGTGGCCGTGCGAGCGCCCAGCGACGGAGGGGCCGCCACTGCCTTTGCTTTTCCTTTGGCCGTCTTGGCTGCTGATGCCGATGGAGTTGTCCTGGCGGTGCGAGACGGCCGCGGCCGGCCATTGCTGGTGCCCTTGGCCGAGGAGCTGCCGGCGGTGCTGGACGGGGCCCGGTGGTGGATGCCGCGCGGGTCGCTGGCGTCGCTGCGGGCGGAGGCGGCGATGCTGCTGCGGCGCGCGCGCTCCTCTTCTATCCGGCGGCGCTCGCGGTCCTCGTTCTCGGCGCGGATGCGGCGGTCGTTCTCGAGGTCGCGCTGGCGCTGCTCTTCCTGGCGCTGGCGCTCCTCCTGCTCGCGGTGCTCGGCCTCGTGCTGGTCGTCGTGCAGGCTCTGCAGCGCCAGCAGGAAGGCCTCGCGCCGCTCCTCGTCGAGGATGGGGCTGGCGCTGATGAACTCGCGGGCGTAGTCCCACTGGTCGTTGCGCAGCAGCACGTGCAGGGTGTACAGCTCGAGGATCTTGACGCGGGCGTTGAGATCCCGCGGCGTGTCCGTGCCGGATGCGCCCTTGCTGGGCGAGCGCGCCCGCGAGAGCGGCCGCCGCGTCTGCGATGCGCTGAAGTGGTGGTGCGACAGATCGAGGTTCGGCATCTGCGAGTAGGACAGGTAGCTCTCGAGGCGCGTCTGGTTGAGAGCCTGGCTTGGAGCGTGAGCCAGCAGCAGTGTTGCGCTGGGAGGTCAGCACGGGCTTCAAGACAGAAAAGGGGAGACAAACAGATTGATGACAACGTCGGCATCGACGTCGCCTTCGACGCCGGAATAGCCGTTGCGGACGACCTCTTCCCACACGTCGCCGTCGCGGACCTTGGCGCAGAGGGCGCGCCAGTCTTGGGTGCCAAACGCATCCTTGCCCTCTTCGGGCCCCAGCTCGAGGATGGCATTGAGAATGGTCAGATACAGGCTCCAGACCTTGATACGCGTGGTGCGTGAAGCGCCGGCGACGGGGACAGGCTCGAGCGGAACGGCCGATGCTCCGTTTCCGTTTCCAAAAGAAACGTGGCTGCTGGTGCCGTCGTCATCGTCGGCGTGTGGCGGAGTGATGAGCGGCAGCAATGTGGTCAAGGCCTCGGGCAGGCGACGCGTCAGGAAGAGGGTGGATGCTTGGCGATAGGTCTTTGAGATGTTGCTGCTGGCATGGGTCTGTCGGTAAGAGGGGTGGCCGTTGCGGGTGGTGACGGAGGGCGACAGGGGCGACATGGAGGACGACATCAGCGGCTGGCTGCTGCGGCCGCCGAGGCCCGTGTAGGAGTTGCGGAAGGCCATGGCGAGAAGCGGTCGGGATGGCTCAGCGAGCAGCTTCGCGTGTTGGGCAGAAACGGTGAAAAAAAGCCAACAGCCGTAAAGTGAAGCGGTGGCCCGGCGCTCTCTTGCATCTGGTTACTGGTGTATGCAGGTGAGGAAGAGCAAGGAAGCCATGGACGCGGTGCGTGTTGTCGAGAGCCGCATGCTTTGCCAATGCATCCCCAGGCCTGGCGAAAGGAGATGGATGACGGGTGAGGAGGTTGGAGTTGGAATTCTCGGCTGCGCGTTAGCTGCCTCGGCATTCACCTGATCACGGCGTGTGGGGTCGCATGTGGTACCTGCCAGCACGCGTAAATGGGGTTGCAGCGCAGGTACCTTAACCCCGACTTTCGCACAGCTTCAGTGCTGTAGCCTTAGCAAACTGGCCTGCGACGCGTCCACAGAGGGTCGGTTGGGCTTTGCGTGGAGTGTTGGGTAGCAAGCAGAGCAGCAGAGCACAGCAGCAGTGACGACAGAATCACGCTCCGAACGTGCCGTTATTTCGTTTCCCCATCTCGTACCAGGTCATTGCCCAGACAGACGACGCCACAGCGGTCTTGGTATCTTATCTTACCTGTCATTCCCAATTACAAAGTATCTCGCTTTGTACCATGCACGTGACAAGCCCACCAGCTTGCTGGAACTGCCCGAAAGCAGCCTAGCTGCTGCGCTGGTTGCCAGTGGGACCTTCCTCAGCCAATCCGTCACCCGACCAACGGAACTGGCCCCAGCTTGTGTACACACATACACACACCTGCGTCGCTAGCCTGCCGCCCAAGCTGGTCTTGCATGCAAACACACCGCTCTGCGCACTCTGGGGATCCAATGAGACGGATGGGATTCGTGCGTGACAGTGAGGTGTTTGTCTGGTTCTGCCGTGGTTGATGCTCATTTATGACCAAAGAGCCCCTGGACAGCGTTTTTGTTTTCCCACTATTTACACTTTTGCCTCATCACGACAGAACAGGATTTTGTTGTCACAACCCCTACTGCCAGCCGCTGCGAGCGGCCCTCTCCTGAGAAGAGCGTGCCTCTTCCCCATCTCGATAACTTGCCGTCTGGCGCATTCGGCCTGGGCCGGGACCCATTGCTATTCGCGCCTCAACATTCCTCTCGAGCGACACATCACCAACTCCACATTCCCCAACGCGCCTCTGAGACCACGCCCCCCCACGATCAGGCTGTGCTGTGCATTCCTCAGCGCCGCGTGCACCACGACCGCCGTCACCGCAAGCCACGGGACGCCGAAGCCGCCAGGATGGCGCCGGCTGACCAGCTCGCGCCTGCGGGCTCGAGCTCGTACTCGTCGTCGACGACGACGGTGGGCGACGGGACGTGGGACTTTTCCAAAAACACCTTTCTGCTGCCGAATCTGATGGGCCTCAACTTTGAGACGATGCGGTACAACGGTAGGTGTTGGGACAGGACAGGACAACAGCGGAAAGCTAACGAACCTCAGGCATGGGCAACCGCTTCTCGACGGTGACGCAGTACCACTCGCTGATACTGGGTCACGGCGTGCTCGCGGTGATCACGTTCCTGTTCATCGTGCCGATCGGCGGCATGATCGGGCGGTTCTACACGAAGCGGCCTGGCTACGCGCTGCGGTACCAGGCCTACTTCCAGATTGTGGCGGTGCTGCTGTCGACGGTGGTGCTGGTGCTGGGCTGGTTTGCGGTGGGCCCCAGCCGCAGCCTGACGAACCCGCACCACGGCATCGGCATCGCCGTGTACACCCTGGTCATGTGCCAGGCCCTCAGCGGCCGCCTGGTGCGCCACCTGGCCGGACGTCACTCGCTGCGGCTGATGCTGCACGACTGGACCGGGCGGGCGATGACGCTGCTGGGCATTGCGCAGGTGCCGCTGGGGCTGACGCTGTACGGGTCGCCCAAGTACCTGTTCATTCTGTACTCACTGTGGATGTTCTTTCTGCTCGTCGCGTTTTTCGTCCTCTGCTACCGCGAAGACGGTCAGCGCGGCGACCGCGACCGCGACCGTGATCGCTACTCGGGCGGCGGTGGCCGGTCCGAGGTCACCAAGTCGTCGGAGGGTGGCGGGATGATGCGCTGGCTGGGGCCATTGGCGGCGGGGGCCGGCATCTGGGCGCTGATGCGCAGCAACAAGAGCGAGCGATCGCGCAGCCGCAGCCGCAGCCAGAGCCGCAGCCGTCGGGAGAGCCGGTCGAGAGTGGCCAGTCGCAGCCGGAGTCGCAGCTACGGCCCGACCGAGGTGATCTCGTCGCGCCGGGAATCGGACAGCTTCGTCGACGAGAAGTTTGACAACAACAAGAAGCGCCGGGCCAGCGGCGGCGGCGGGTTCATGGACAAGCTGCTGGCAGCGGGTGCGGCAGCTGGTGCAGGTGCGCTTCTGACCAACATGCTGCGTCGCAAGAAGAAGCCGGAACGGGACGAGGAGTATTCGGCAGTGGACACGGACACGCCCAGCCGCCACGGCCGATTCCGTCGGGGGTCGTCGCGGCGGTACACGGAACCCAGCGATGTCAGCTACTTTACGGAAGACAGCCGACGAAATGACCGGCGGAGCCGAACGGAGCGGACGTCACGCACGTCGCACACGGCGCCGACGGAAATCACCGGGATTACCGAAACGACCATGACGACGGAACGCAGCGATTCCCCAACGCCGGGACCGCGACGACAAGGATTGGGTAGAGCGGCAGCGGCTGGGGCGGCAGCTGGAGCGGCGGCGGCGGCGCTGGGTGCAGAACACCGGAGCGGCAGCAACCGAAACAACAACCGACCGGTGACGCCGCGTCCGTCGCACCAGCGGGCGCAGAGCTCGGTGCAGGGCATCGAGTCGGACTACTCGTCGTACCAGAGCCCGTCGCGGCGGACGCCTCCGGCAAGCGGACGCGGCAAAGCCGCAGGCAAAGGAATCCTGGCCGGCATGGGACTCGGGTGGCTGGCGAATAAGATGGCGGGCCGTCGAGCAGAAGCGGATGGGGACCGGATGCGGCGTGAAGAAGACGAGCGGCGATCCGGGGCACAAGGGTCGCGGTTCACAGGCGACGGCCACCCATCGCCGTCTCGGCGGGATCGCTACCGGGACGACCGCTACCGGGACGAGCGGGATCGCGACGACCGAGACCGAGACCGCGACCGCGACCGGGATCGACGTGGAGGCCATTCTCGGCCGCCGCTGCCTCGGGTGCAGTCGATGTCGGACGTGTCTGGGTCGGTGATGGATCCGCTGCCTTCGGAAGCACCACGACCGACCAGCAGCGGCCGCATGCCGCCGTACGCGCCGGTGGTGCCGACACACGGGTCATCGCCAGGAGAGGACAGCGGGTCTCCAAGCTACGGCCATGGCCCCAGTCACGGCCGCAGTCAGGCCCACACATACGCGCCGATAACGCCGTCGAACCAGCGACGGTCGGGCTCGCGGGTGCGGCCGGATGCAGGACCGATATCGATGCCGGCGATGCCATCAGAGTCGGAAGACGAGTCGGTGATCCCATCGGGGCGGCGGCGGCAGCGTTCTGGGTCAAGGGGGCCATCGTCGGCCGGGCCCAGCCAGCCGGTGAGCGTGAAACTGCGAGTGCACGACGACCGGGACCGCAACATTACGCTGCGGCGATTGACGGACGAGGAGGCAGCGGCAGAGCGGAGCAGCCAGCGACGACGACGGCGCGACTCGGAGAGCAGCCTCTCGCTGTCGGGACGAGAGTCGCCGAGCCACAGCCGACGATACCGGCGGGACTCGAGCCTGCGGCCAGCGGAGCAGTCGGCGGAGCGACGGGCCGAGGCCTCGACGGCGGGCGGCGGCGACAGCCAGCACGCGCTGTCGCACCACACAGGTGCCAGCGCCAGCCGCACGTACCAATCGCTAAATGATCCGCTGGAGCCGCCGAACCCGCCGTTTGCAGGCGGCCGTCGGCCAAAGGATTCGGCGTACTTCTCCGGCGGAGCGGCGGCAGGGGCGGCGGCAGGATCAGGGCCGCCACCGTCGACACCCGTCGGACCTTCGGGGACGAATCCGGCGGCACAGGGCACGGTGTCGTCGATTGACAGTCCAGGCAGCCACGGGACGTGGAGCGGCATGAGCCCGTCCACACACGGTCCCGGCGGCGGCTCGCAGGCGCCCGAGGTGGCATCGAACGCGGCAGCCGAGCGGCGGCGGCGGCGGCGGCTGGAGCGCAGCGATACCAGCCGACCACCGCGGCTCGACTACCAGTAGGTGTTGTTGTCGTTGTTGTTGTTTTGCTTCCCACCAGCAGCCGCTGGACGAATCTTTCTGCATTTCTTGTATGGTCGTTGGCCACCTGTATTTCCTGCATAGTATTCATGTTTGGCGTTTGGAGGATCGTATCCCGGTCGCTCACCAGACCGATGAATCAGAATTGTTTCCGCATAGAGTTTGAATAGAGCGTTCTGTTGTCGATGTACTCCAAAAGCAGTTAGTGCATTATTATATAATCAACGCGTCTGCCCCGCGACACAATCGCGACTTTCACTCTCACAAGTGAGCACCGGCCTGCCGCAACCCGTCTGAATGGCAACCCACGAAGAAACACAAGCCGCGGCCGGGCCAGCTGGGCCGACCGAGCCAGACGAGCCACAAGACACGGAGCTCCCCGACGCCGACGGCAATCCCGAGCCGACGGCAGAGACAGCCGAGACGACCGACGACGCTCCCCCCCCCACGAGCTCAGGCGACCCGGCTGACGACTCGGCCGGCAACGCGGCCGACGACCAGGCGGTGCCGGGCCCGCGGGCGGCGCGTCTGCAGGCGCTGCTGGCCAGCTCGCTGGGCCACACGCTCGGCAAGGTGAGCTGGGCCAACTTTGCGGCGTGCTACCCGACGGCGGCGGCGCGCAACCCGACGGCCCTGCGCGCCGTCCACGGCGCCCTCGTCGCCCGCCTGCAGGAGCTGTGCGCCGCCGAGTTTGCGCGCGTGCTGCGGGCGCGCCAGGTGGTGGCCAAGCTCAACGAGCTCGAGGGGCTGGCGGCCGCCGCCTCGGCGCGGCGGGCGGCGGCGGCGGCGGCAGCCGAAAACACCAGCGCTACTCCTACTCCCCCTCCCCCCCCCCACNCCCTCCCCCCCGCCACCGTGCTCGCGGCGCACCTCCGGCCGTCGCGGCAGGCCCAGCGCGACGCCCTCGCCGCCCGCCTGCGCGCGTCCCAGGCCGCCAACGCCGCCCGCTGCGCCCAGCTGGCCGCCCAGCAGGCCGAGGCCGAGCAGCTCGTCGGCGCGTTGGAGCGGGCGCTCGCCGACGCCGCCAGCGCGGCCGCCCTCCTCGACGGCGACGGACTGATGCGCGACCTCGCGCGGGAGACGCGGGCCGCCGAGACGGAGATGGGATGCTAGGTGTGCTGGCGGTGGAGCTGGCAGCTGGTGGATGTTTTCTGGCGTTGTGGACGGTCATTCATCTATTTCAAACCATGTACAAAAATGCTTTTGATGCCAGGAAGTGCAGAGGCCCAGACATGCAGGAGAGAACAAAAAAGAAAACGCTGACTAATCAAATGCGGGCGTTCTCCGTCCGGATGACCTGCCACGGCCCAAACAGCTCAATCTCGCCGTACCGCGGCGGGCTCACGCGCGACATGTTGCCCGTGGTCCAGTCGACCACCCACTGCTTGCCTTTCATGACAATGTAGTTGGACTTGCGCGGGCTGCGGAACAGCAGCGTCGCATAGCACAGCTTGGCGTACACCATGTCGTGCGTCCGCGTCCACGGATGCCGCGGCTGCCACTTGCCCGTGGCCGCGTCCACGGCGTCGTGCGGGTAGTTGGTCGTCGACAGGCGCGTGGCCATGGGCACGAGCGCCGGGGGAGGGCCGGCGGGACCGTCGGGGGGGCCGGCTGGGGGACCGGCGGGAATCACCGTGACGTCCGACGACGTCGACGACACGGAGCCTTGCCGGTCCGTCTGCCGGTCCGGTCTGGCATCGGCCGTCGGGTCCTGTCCCGTGTACCAGCGGATGCGCTGCAGGCGGGGGATGCTCTGGTCGCGGGGAAAGTCGCGTTCGTCAATGGGCAGAGCCACGCTGAGGGCGGCAAAGAAGACGTCGAGCCAGCGCACAAAGGTCTCGAGCTCGATGCAGGCCAGCAGAAACTGGTCCGTCTCGGCCCGCACGCGGATGACATAGCGGCGTCTGTCGGAAGTTAGCAGGCAGAAGAACGGAAAAGAGAGAGAGAGAGAGAGAGAACTCACTTCACATAGTCGGCTGCTATTCCCACGTCCGCGTACGTCAGGTTGTAGCTCTTCTCCAGCGCCCCCCTGCGCAGCCACGGCGGCCGGTCCGGCGACACGCCCGGGCCGCCCTTGGCTGTCCGGCCCACCCACGTCCGGTCCTTGCGGCACCGGTACACCTCGAGCGCCGTGCCGTGCAGTACCACGTACGCCGACGACCACCGCCGGTCCTCGGCCCGCTGCGTCGTGTTCTCAATCTCCATCTTGCGCTGGAAGACGCCCTCGAGGTGCAGGTCGCAGCTGTACGCCGGCAGCGTCTCCGGCACCCTCTCCTCGTCCGACGTCTCATCGTCCTTGTCCTTTCCCTTGCGCTGCGACGACGACGACGACGACCGTCCGCCCTTGCGTTTCCGCCGCATCTTCTTCATCGTCGACTCGTACGAGGGCGGCGGCTCTGTCGGCCGCTTCGCCACCGTCATCACCTCCCGGTAAAAGTAGTCCTCTTCCAGCGACGTGCGCCGGTGCTCCTCGGCCGCGGCAGCCGCCGACATCGCCGGCGATACAGCCGCCATGTTGACCGGAAGCCCCGGATCGTCTGGTTTCCTCCTCTTTCTGTCCTTCTTCGTCTCTCCCCGCGATAGCTTGGTACGCGGTGCAATGTCCTTCCTCCCCCTCCGCTCGGCCTCTGCCGCGTTATGCCAGTGCCGGATCCAGGGTGAACAGCGGGAGAAGCAGTTGTCGGAAACAACAAGCAAACAAGCAAGACGGGTATCAATGCCAAGTAGGATTGGGGAGGAAAGCCAAGAACAAGGCGAGAATCAAGAATCGGGAATCGAGAGTCCAAAAAAAAAGAAATAGCCAGCTGAGTAGATCAATAGTGCCGTCTAAGCCGGCCGGCAACGGCTGGTATCTATGTACTTTGGGCACAGCGTGGAAACCTTCCCCGGATTTTCTGCGAGGGCGCTGTTTCCGCTCTTTGCCCACGAGTACCTGCACGGGCACCTGCGCGGGTACCTGTACGAGCAAGGTGCGCCTAGAACGGCCTGGAGGAATAGCGCTGAAAATGGCCTTGGCTTCCCTCCTCATTTGTAAGATGCGACCATTCGTCACACGGAGAACGCGGAACCCTCCCAACAGACTTTGCCTAGTCCAGTTACGACGACTCTGCCCTCTGACTCTTTTTTCTATCTCACAATGAGGTCATTGAGTCTCTTCTTGACTCATCCACGCATCAGCGTCACCGCCCAACGCGTTCCCCGTCTTATGCTGCCTAGGCAGCCACCATTATTTTTCCCTATTTTTTCCCTTTCTTTCTTGGTGTGGCGCCGAGAAATACACTCGTCCCCCGTAAGTCGGGTGAAACCAGCACCGGCCGAGGCTGTGCCAGCCGCCAGCCAAATCTCCCTCCAGATACCCCCCGCTAGGCCGTTCTGGGTAGGTGCCTACGACCGGTGGAGAGCCACCTAAAAACCCATTCAGCACACCATCGATCCGAGCCCAAGAGTGCTGTAGATATGCGATCTGCTCGAGTGCCCAGAAGGCCAAGAACGATGGCCAAGAACGATGGCCAAGCTGATAGCACGGCCAAGGCTCGTCCCGGAGGGGAGGGAGCAAAGCTGGAGAAAGATCTCACAGAAAAGAAACGCAATATCAGTTATCGCATAACGTAATTGCCAATAGCCATCTCAGCCGATCGACAGACAACCATACAACCAGACGCGGGAGACGCGGGACAGGTCACCGTTCGGGAAGGCGCCCAACTCTACTGATCCTTGCAACGTATGTTTCTCATTCTCCCACACGAGTACTCAACATCGTCCACCACGTCGAGCACATACGATCTCTGTTCACCTATGGTACACGCTTCCAGCAATCCTCGCCGGAATCGCCGGAATGTCAAACAATACACGACCTGCCGGCCAATACCCATTCCATCTGTCTGCCCCTTCCACCCTATTTCACCCTCCTTCCATCTCCTTGTCAATGCGTCCTCGCCCAGTCTGTGTGCAAAGCAATTAGACTCAATAAGAAAAGAAAAGCCCGGCTCAGCTCTCCCGTTGCCCACCGTCCATTGCTCAATCTTCCCTCCCCCCTTTCCCCCCCTTCCTTTCCTTCCCAAACAATCCTCGCTTTTTGACAGAAGTGGGTGCTTTTGTATCGTGACTTGCGCCGTGCCGAAATCCAGCAAAGAAATCATGTATGAACGAACGTCCCAACCATTCCCGAACTTTTCGAGGCCCGATTAAGAAATGGAAAATTTGAAAAAAATGCTCTCCCCAGCCATCACCTGCCACCCTTTAACCCCCTCCCCCTTCTCCAACGTTCACCATTCGCCGTGCCTGTGCGTCCAAACGCAAAGACACGCAGTTTCAACTTCACCTGGCTGTCGTATTAGGGATGTGAAAAAAAGGTGGTCGGAGGTCAGCCAAGTGCAAGTCCACTGAGTCGAGATCAGTCGATGAGGCAGCAGCACTCTTCCCTTCCTCCTCCTCCTCCTCCGCGTGCGTGCCGTTCTCTCGGCCACACTATTGTGGCTTCGTTCACGCCGTGACTTCTTTCACCTAAGCAGTGGTCACCTGCGATGCGCCGCGGCCCCGCGCCGCTGCGCCAGCACCACCACGGCCGCGGTTCTGTCCAGAGAATCCGCCACGGCCGCCACCCTGGCTGCCCGACCGGCCCTCATAGCCTCCACGGCCACGGCCGGACAAGCTACCCCGGGGCGAGCTGTAGTTCGATCCACCATAGGCGCTAGCCTTGGGGCGGCGAGCCTCCACCAGAATGTTCTCGCCGTTGACAGTGTGCGGGTTGGCTGCCACAGCAGCCTGGTAGCCAGCAGACGAGGCGAACTCGATGAAAGCACAGTTCTGCATTGTTAGTCCACAAGAACAAAACCCGCTGTGGGTTCGCGAAAACATACCTTTGCCCGGCTGATATCAAAGTACACAACGGGACCAAACTTCTCCAGGTGGCGCCGCAGCGTCTCGTCGTCGACCTTATCCGTCACATACTTAACGTAGGCCAGCGTGGTCTCCTTGTCCTGCGGAGTGCCCGAGATCGACTGCGGGCGGTTCTGGCGCTTCGAATCGGCACCGGCTGTCTGCCACTCGTTATTGCTCGACTCCTTGGCCGCAGCGGCAGTCGGCGACGTGGCAGCAGCACCAACATGGCTTTCCGTAGCCGGCTTAGCAGCAGCTGAAGCCGGGGCGGCAGCGGCTGTGGCAGGAGGTGCAGGGCGGCCAGCCGCTGGTGGTGTGGCCGTCTTCGGCAGGATCGGCACAACTGGCCGCACGGTACCAGCCGCAGCCGCGGCGCGGCTTGCCCAAGTCATCGGCTTTGGCGGTCCCCTAGGCTTCTCAGGCTCGGCAGCGACGGGAGCGGCAGCAGGAGCGGCGGCACGAGGCGCTGCCGGGGTCGGACTCGGTTCCTTTGGCGCCTCGGTTTTTTTCACGTCTTCCTCGGCGATCTCCAGCTCGGCCTTCTCGGGGTCGGGAACAGTAACAGGAGCGACGGCGGCGGCGGGTTCGACAGCAGGGATCACAGCAGCAGGAGTCTGGGGGGTTGGCTCAGTAGGTGTGGCAATGGGGGAGGCGGAGGACGAATCCTTGGGTGTGTGGCTAACCTCCTCGAGCTTCTTGTCAACAACAGCAGTGTCAAGCGGGGCCTTCTCCTCGGCGATCTCTGGCTTCACGGCCTCGGGCTCCAGCTCAGCCTCAGCTTCGGCAGCAGCAGTTTCGGGCTCAGTAGGGGAAGCCGTAGCCGCAGCAGCTTCGGCGGTCTCTTCATTTTCTTCCTTGATATACCGCAGCATGTCATTGAGCACAAAGTAACCTGATGGCTGCTGGGCAAGAACAAAGGTCTGGACGAATTTCCGGGGTTCCTCGGATTTGTTCGAGGTTTCACCGATGACCTGGATCACGATATTTTCGAACGAGGCTTGGGAGTCAACATTGGAGATGCGCACTTTGCAATCCTGGAAATCGAGTTTGTGAATGCGCTCTTGGATGTCCTGTGGGTTGGGATTAGCACAGAAACACACGCGCTGGGACGACGACGGGGCAGAGACATTCAGGGGGGCAACAATAATAGCAACAAGGGGGTGGACATACCTGGCGGCCGACGGAAACAGAGGAGACCTCGGCTTCGAGGCCGTACACGAACTGTGACTTCTTGCCGTAGAAAAGCTGCAGATGAGGTCAGCATATGAGAAGGCTGCGCTCAGGGGGGGTAGACTCACGTGCAGCTTATCGGGGGACTTGCTGAGGGTGGTATAGTATTGCTCGACGAAGTACCAGCCAACTTCATCCTTGGAAAGGTTGTTGCTGGAACTGGAGGTGGCGTTGGTTTCGGCGACGGACGCGCTGGTAGTGGGAGCGTAGTCCGTGTGGGAGACTCCGTTTGTCGACATGTTGGCGATATTACGAGTGTGACGGAGGATGGTGGCTTGCGGGTGGTGATGATTGACGAGACGATTATGCTGCGACGTGGCAAGAACTCTGAAAAGGAGGCGCAAGGAAGCAGGAGCACAAAGACCGAAAATAAAAAAGGGAAAGGGAAGGCAAAGAAGGAAAGAAATCGAGAAAACAAAAAGGGTCAGGTGGAGGTGGAGGTAGATGGAGCAAGAATCGCGAAATCACGTCGAGAGAATAGGTATCTAGCTGTTGAGGCCGAAACAAAGAAAGATGACTCAGGAGTACGAGCCAAAAATGGCAAAATGAAAAGCCGCTGCAGCTGAGAAGGGGAAAAAAACGAAGATGGAAAAGGCGTTGATGGCTTTCGGGATCGAACAGATATCGAGGAATCGAAAAGAATCGCAGAGAACGGAAGTGGGGGGAAATGATTGGGAGACAAGAGGAGAAGCTCTTTTTTTTAATTTTTTTTTAAGTTGGGTTGATTTGATTCGGGTTGGATGCTGTCTGGACGTCCACTGGAAGCTGGAGATAATTTGCAAGGGGGTAGTCGCAGAAGAGTTGGACGGAGATGCAGGAGAGGTTGATGGTCGTCGCTGTTGCTTCTCCAGAAAAGACGAAAAAATTATTAATGGAGTCGAGAAGAAAATAATATGCGAGTGTCCGGTGCAAAAAAGAAAAGCGGAGCCTAGGTCGGGAAGGGCACGCGCGACCACTGGTCATCGAGTGGATCTTGGAGAACGCTGGCGGCTAGCGCGATCCATCTAGCAATGCATGCAGTATCGAATATGTTGAGGATTCGATTCTTGATCATTGAAATTGTCATAAATAAATGAGATATAATATTAAATGTTTTGAAAAGTACAAGAAAGGAAGAAAAGAAAAGAGACCAGCTTACTGTGAAGCCAAGTGAGATGATTTCAAATATACAGATAAAAGCAGTGAAAAAACAACATCAAACCCCTAAAAATGGTAGCAGGATCAGCAACATCCGTCTCGGTACGTTGATTTGCGGTCATACCATGTCGTGGGAGTTTCTTTGTTGACTATTACTTGGGATTTTGACTATTATTTCATTGACAAAGAGCAGCCACTAGAATCCTAATACTGTCTCAGAAGCCCCCGGAACAGCCCCCGAAGAATTTCGAACTCCTTGATGGCTTACAGCGCCATTTAAACTTCCTTTCGGATAATTTACTTAATCAGCACCACAATGGGCCTAGCCACTCTCGGCTCGGCAGTCTACGGCGAACAACCCGAAATCAGGTCAAGTACAGTCTTCGGCAGGTCTCATCATGGCACGTCTCGCGGCAGTGGGTGTTCTATCACAACTGTAGCCTCGCTCATCTTTGGCCGCAATAGGTGGTATCATGTCCAACATGGAGTGCTACGCAAGACTAGAGACCAAGCTTGAGGAGGGAGAGAAGAGAACAAATGTGAAAATAAGAGGGAGCCCCAGTGTCGAAGAGCATCCCGTGCCTGATCGAAAAAGCGGCGCATCGTGGCTAAACCGGACGCTGAGATGTAAGTCATGTTGAGATAGAAAAAAGTGATTTGGAATGAAGCGAGCGAGAGCGAATTCTGTTCCATGGGATGATGTCGAGACTACCTTTTTCAATTGTCAACTGATCGCCTACTATCGCAACCATGGTTTCAACCGACTGATAGGGCAGGCTCTACGGCTGCACAAGCCATGCCAAGTGAAACTGGTATACGTCTATGAGTTTATGCCAGCCTCATACAACGTCCTACAAGCTGTATAAGCTTCATTTTGCAGACAGTTGAATGCCGTGCACAGAGATCAAGGGCACACCAACAAGTTATTGAAATGCACAGCAGAATTCAAGCTCGGTTAGGTCCGTGAAGCATCTGCCTGTTTCCCCCCTTTCCAATGCTTTGCCGCGAAAACTATCCCCGTCTATGTCTCTCTCTCGCAGCTGGCCGTTCCACGCAGCCATCGGGGATGCCCGAGTCGAAAGCTTTCTGTCACTCCTGCTCTCCATGAGAGTCCTCTACGCCTACACGTACCGCCACAATTGTTTTGTCCCCATCAGGACCGTGGATTCATATGGACGAGATAAGACCCGCCCGAACGGTGCCGCCCAAGATCGCCAATCATCGGACGCACTGCCCAAAACCATCAGCAACGCCGTCTTCTGGGACTTCCTGACACCCTTGCCGCGCGAGAGCCTCACTGTGGCCCTGCTCACGGGGCCGGCCGACTCCTTCACCATGGCGGCGCGCTTCGACTGGGCCGATTGATTTCCCCACAATGCGCGGCGCCAACATTTGTGATCTGACGATCCACTCGCTCAAGCAGGGCTCCAGCGGCACCGACGTGTACGAGGTCTGGCCCCACGGCCACGAGCTCGAGTGGCAGGCCCGCCTTGGAAGCGGTGAGCAGTTCGCCAGTGCCCGGCTGGCACATCCGCCCGTTCTTGATGCCGACACCTTTGCCAATACCTGCCTTGAAGTGCCTGCCACCCGCGGCCAGTGCACCTTTACCGAGCCTTCCCACCCGACCTCAATTACTCGTTGACCGCCGTCACTGCTTCTTTTCCAGTACCGACACCTGCCCAACGTAAGTGTTTTGGGGGTCTGTCATGCGTAATGAATAAAATTGATAGCAAGGGCATCAAAGTATTCAAAAGTTTGTCTTGCCTACACGTGCGATGGTGCGCGTGATGGTTGGTATCGACATCAACTCGGGGCGCATGGCGAAAGGCTGTCTTTATAAAGAAATTTGAATGACGAAATCGTGGTAATCATGCATGAACGTGCCTTCCTCATGATCTTCATATGCGCCTTCCTAATACATAGTAGAATCTTCGGGTGAAGATGGGATGAAGTGGATATGCTTGGATGCAGGAGGAGTGGATCTTTTTGAAAGGACTCTCCTGCAAGTCGATCTTCCCTTAAAACAGCCTCGAGGAATGTGCTGGCTTGCTGATATGCACCTTGGCGACAACGTCAGCATTCTGTCTGGTCTGTGATAACCTGCATGCCGTGTATGCCGTGTCCAGTTGACACGTACTCGTATGTCCTTGGCGCTGATCTCTTCTCATAGTGTATAATCAGCAACGTGCTGTCTTTTGCTGAGACCAAGAATGAGCAGTCTCTCGTCCACAAGACCGTCCCTGATGCCACCGTGGGCCGTCTCGGGCGAGTTCCCGACTGGCCTGAGAGCGCAAACCCGCCGGACGCTTCTACGGCGGTCGTCGAGCCTGACCCAGGCATGCCTTTTGGAGCCTAATCTCTGAACAGTTTCTCTTCGAAGCCCAGCAGAGTTGAGACGTGTTGTGGGCATGGCTTCTTTTTTTTGACATATAAACATACAGTGCATTAGTAGGGACGATCTTCTTTGCCGGTATGCCCTAGGATGAAAGTGTAACTTTAAATCGAAAGCGACAGGGTTGGGCTCGCGTAAAGGTGCGTCCCAAACGGGCAATATGGTGCGGCTGATCTTACAGGGCGAATAGAAGCGCAACGAAAAAAAAGGTACACGCAACAGCACAGCCTCCACACGACGCGGCTGGATGAATGGATCCACCCGCTGCAATCTGACCTACGGAGCAATAGGGGCATGTGCTGACGTGCCGACCGCTCAAACATCTTGCCGTATTACAGGTACGTGCAGGTGCGAGCGCGAATGTGAGCACCCACACTGCGATGCTCTGTGCCGCACAGCCTTGAACCCGTCTCATCACATCAAGCCAGCACGATGCAGCGCGTTTGATGAGCAGCCAGGGATCTGACTTGGCTGCTCCAAACGGAGAAATCTATTCATGTTTGCTTCCGGACCGGACGAGTCGGTGGGTCTCCCTGCTGACGGCGTTCGGAATCGTAAATACCGGGCATCTAGCGCTGGGCTGCTTGGCTGCTTGGCTGCTTGGCTGCGTTCTCAGCCCGATCGCCTTACGAGCTGGCCAATGGGAGTCTTTCAACCACGAGCTATTCCACGAAACAATGTCAGAAAGGGGTAAGAATGTGCGTCTGGGGCCTGCACCAGTTCTGCCTGCCATTTCCCAGGGAGGCTGTGCCAACCAGCAAGTTGTGTGCGGCCGGAGAGAAGAGAGATGGCAAACCCGCCTTCATCAGCCTTGCTCGCAAGACTCTGCACAAAAATAAATACATAGTAGGCCACCTCTTTGTAGTCGAGCCAGCCGCTGTTCGTCGCCTTTTGTTCTCGTCCTCATATCTCTTCCTCATATCCCTCTGCTCGATTCGAGCTTCTGTCTTCCCGCCCAAGCATCACCATGGCGATTAAGAACGACTACTTCCCCTACTATGACCCGTCGGTCGCTGGGGCCAGCATCGTCTGCGCTCTCTTCTCCATCGGCTTCGTCATGTCGGCTTACCAGACCATCCGCCACAAATCCTGGATCTGGATCGTCATGCTCCTCGCCATAGCCAGTGAGTTGCTCCCTGTTCCCGTCCTCTCTCTCTCTCTCTCTTCCTCCTTCACCTTCTCACAGCCGCCAGTGGAAGCAGTGGGCTTCGGCGCCCGCATCGGCGCGGCCAATGACCACACCAACCGCATCCTCTACATTGTCCAGTTCTGTCTCGTCATTCTCGCCCCCGTCTTCATGGCCGGCATCATCTACGTCGCCTTTGGCCGCATCCTGTTCCTTGTCGTGCCCGCCGAGCACCGCACCGTGCGCACGCTGTGGGTGCCTGCTCGCTGGCTGACCCCCATCTTTGTCGGCTTCGACATCCTTTCCCTCTTCTTGCAGCTCATCGGCGCCGTCATGATCTCCAGCACCCAGGCCACCGACAAAAATGCCAGCTCCAAGCTCCAGCGCGGCAGGGACATCGCCCTTGTCGGCGTCACCGTCCAGATTGTCGCCTTTGGTCTCTTCTCCGTCATCGCCGCCCGCTTCCATTTCGTCTCCCGCCGCTTTGACGCCGACCTCGAGCGCCGCTTCCGCTCCGCCCCCGCCGGGAAGGCCGGCAAGACACTCGTCACCGTCGACGGCAACCCGTACGCCTTCCGCCCGCAGTGGCGCAGGCTTCTCTACGGTGTCAACTTTACCTGCATTCTGATCATTGTAAGCCCTGCATTTCAAAAGGAAAGGGGAAAAGATCAAGGTCCAACCGTGCTAACTCACCAGATCCGCTCCATCTTCCGTGAGATCGACTTCGCCCAGGGCAAGGAAGGCTATACCAAGAGGAATGAGTGGTGGTATGCTTTCTTCTTCTGATTTCTGCTCTGCAAAGCTAAATAAACTAACCCGCGTCAGCGAATACGTCCTCGATGCCCTCCCTATGCTGCTGCTCGTCGCCACCTACAACCTTGTTCCGCCCGGTGCCTATGTCGCCATGGGCTTCCGCCAGCAGCGCAACAGTGCGCCGCAGCAGTCCCCATCGAGAGACAGCGAGAGCTATCCCATGGAGCCCTCCGCGGACGTGCAGTGGGAGAGACGATAGACAAAAGCCCGAAGCTTCAAAACAATTCGAGGGAAAGTTGACAGAGAAGTGCAATAGACAACATAGAAGGAAAATGGTAAGATAAGAGGGAATAGGGCAAGACAAGCACTTTGGGGGCCAGATGGGTATGAAGGATCACTGATAATACCAGCATGGACTAGACAATTGGGAGGCGACCCTAGTCGGTTTCTGTGGTATGATATTCATATACAGAATAATACATTTTGAGGCAGGCAGGAATAATGTCTTGGCACACTGTGTTTGTTTAAGGCGGTAGCAACCCTGGCAAGAATCAATTACTCCAGTTTGGGATCGACGAAGAATCCCTGACAACATCGTATCCGGAAGCGGGCGGCTGTTTCGTTTCACCCCAGTCACCGTTGATCATCCACTTATAGAATATTTCGCAGAAACGTGTGGTCGGACTTTCTATTCAGCCCGAGTCTCAGTATTAATTTTCAAGTTGTAAAAGTATGCTGTGTCAGCTGGGCGAAGCACTGGGGTGATACTATTATCGGAGAGTAAACCAGTCATATTATGCACAGACGAAACACGTTTCAACCCGCATTGTGATGTCCGTTGAGAGCTTCCGGTGGTTCCTTCGTGTTGCAGTCTTTTGGCGAAGAATGGACAAATTGGTCTGGGTGGCTCGCCCAGTTGTCTGACATGGGACCACCACGGCGCATCTTTCTCTGAGGTCTGGCCGATGAGGACCGTCTGCGGCACGGACGGACTTTGTCACATGGTTTGTGCATGGCTGGTGACAATGAGGTTCTCGAACCAGAGTTCCCAACGCTACGCACAAACTAACGGGCATGCCGGCCACTAATGCAGGCCAGCACGCTCTTGCGGCACACCACGCCCCTCAGAGGACGCTGGCGTATTGGAGCTCGCTGCTCACGAGAATTTCAACGGGGATGAGAGAGGAGAGCAACCCCTGGTGGCACCGGTGCTCGGGTCTTTGTCTTCTCCCCCCTCGTCTTGCTAGCACAATGCTCAACATTTTGACAAGTGCGAGCCCCATCAGGCACACATACGGCAAAAGATGAACATTCAAATTACAAGTACGGTGACCCCGCCCGGCAAATGTGAGGCCAGTTCGAGTCAAGGAAACGTGACAGCAGACTCTCTATTACGGCTATTCCGGAAACTGACATCGGCGTTTCGCAGTCCGAGACATCCCAGACGTCGTATGTGCCTACCCATTGTTGCACGATTTCATTTTTTTCTGTTCACCTGGAAGCTCTGGGCAGTGTTTCGACGAAGACAGAGCATCGACAATGCTTGATTTGTGTTGGGGGCTGTGTCTAGGGTACTTTGGAAGATCGCACTATCTATGCTTTACATGCAGGGGAAGTCTAGTGTCGTTGCCATTGCCGGTGACTTTTTCTCCATCATGGCGTGTCGACAAACTCGAGATTGAAAAGGGGCCAGCCCAGAAGGGCAGCTTGCTTGAGAGAGAGGAGGGGTGGCTCTGGGGAAGACCCAGCGTTCTTAAAGTATAATTAAAGTCGGGTTGCTTACTCCGTCCGTGGGGCATCATGTTAGTGGCGTTATAGCGACTTCCTCTCGTATCCAGCGCGCGCTATCTGGGGAACGTAACGGGACGTTAGGTGGATAAGAGTTAAGCGTAACGGCCGAAACCCGGAGGGAGACCGTGTGGCCGTGGCGCGAGTGCTCTGCAATATACAGGGTAAGGGCTTTGACGGGTTATAGAGCTACAAGAAGACTAGGTGCTATTATCAATCTTCCTCCACGGAGAAAAGCAAGCCCACGTGCGCTATTGAGGAACAGGACTGGCGGATGTCTGTCCAGCAGAGCCGAGGCAGAAAAAGAGAGTCGTTATTCCAAATGATGTTCCAAATGCAATTCTAAAAATACAGCAGGGCCAAGAAACTGGCTGCTCCAGAGTTCTTCCACACGGCTTGTCGCACCTGGAGGAAGCCCGAGGGATGAGCCGACAGAGATCGAAATAACAGGCGGCGTCTTTTGTTTGTCCGATGACATGCCTCACCATGGCGATAGGCAGCATACGAGAGGGGAGAGCGGTTTGTACACATTTAGGCTCTTGGCAATCTCACGGTCGACCAAGCCTCACCCCAGGTGCTATTACTGGAGTGATGCGACACCGAGGACGCCACTCTGGGATCCAAGCAGCCTGTAAGGAGCGCATGTTCGGGCCACATGCTCACCCGAGCCGTCGAGAGGCGCTAACTCAATCCTGATGCTCAGCGTGTTGATCTGGACAAGTCATGCTTGATTTTCAGTGGCTGCTGGCTCCACGAGCATCGCAACCTTACCGTTCCTTTATTGTCAGAAAAACACGCTATCCCTGCCAAGAGCTTCTTAAACTAGGCACCAGGTCTTCAGACAGCTTCCATTACCGAACACGATGGCTGGCCAAACACAGCGGCTGGCCGAACACAATGGCTCGTCGTGCCAAGCCTGGGCTCTACCAACTTCCCGTTTGGTTCTCGGTGCATCGCCAGGTTGTATTTCGACGATGTGCGACAGGCTAGTCGACGAGGGCTTTGTTTCTACATATCCAGAGTCGAAAATGAGAAACGGATCATGACATGCCAAGCTCGTCATTGCTGTCTTGTACCCTGAGAACGTGCAAGGAAGACAAAGAAGAAGAAGACGAAGAAGACGAAGGTCTTGAGAGTCATCTGCGAAAAAAAAAGGTATAAAGAGGGCTGTCGTCCATCGCCATCTTCGGGTTTGTTCTGATCCTCATCAGCCATCAGCCATCAGCTCTTCCATCAGTCAACTGTTCATTCTCTACATTCTCTTCAAGATCCCTTAAGATCCTTCAACATGCAGACCAAGTCTCTTCTTGCCCTTGCCGCGCTGTTCGCGCAGGCCTTTTCTGCTCCCCTCGAGGCCGTGGAAGATCGGGACCTCGAGACCCGCGCTGTGATCAACCACGATGCTGTGACACCGTTCCCTGAGACGGTTCAGAGCGGTGGCTATGCCGATGTCATCCGGAAGTTTGAGCCCTACCTGCACATCGCCCACGGCTGCCAGTCGTACCCTGCTGTCGACAAGGACGGCAACACCAGGTGAGCAGCCATTGCAGCACATCATGATCGGACACCGAGACTGACAACCACACAGCGGCGGTCTGCAGGACACTGGCAGCTCCACGGGTGGCTGCCGCGACCAGGCCAAGGGCCAGACGTATGTGCGCGCCAAGGCCCGCAACGGCCAGATCGCTATCATGTACGCCTGGTACATGCCCAAGGACATGCCCAACAGCGGCGTGTCGACGGGCGCCCACCGCCACGACTGGGAGAACGTGGTCGTCTTTGTCAACGCCAACACCAAGGCCCTCATCAGCGCCGCGGCCTCGGGCCACGGCAGCTACAAGAAGACGACCAACCCGCAGCGCCAGGGCGACCGTCTCAAGGTCGAGTACTTTACCAACTTCCCCACCAACCACGAGCTGCAGTTCACCAACACCCTGGGCCGCGACCTGCCCCTCGTCGACTGGAACGCCATTCCCCAGGCTGCCCGCAACGGTCTGTCCAACGCCGATTTCGGCTCGGCCACCGTTCCCTTCAAGGACAGCACCTTCGACTCCAACCTCAACAAGGCCGCTTCGTAAATCGGCACACTTTTATTTTATTTTATTTTATTTTTCTCTCTCTCTTCAAAACTCAGCTGCAAGATGGACCCCCTCCTCCCTGTGGGTGGAATGTGCTGTGGGCGCCGTTGGATTTGACTGATCAGCTGTGGTTTGCAAAAGGGGCCCCGTTATTCGTTATTTTTTTTCTTGGCGGCCGCCATGTCATCTTTCCCCCTGAACGGCCAGATAATAATTGGAGATTAGATAACTATAATAACGTGACCAGTTTCTACCCGCACTTTGTACACCTGACGTGACGAGTGAAAGATGCATGCGTGAAAGAGAAAAATGCGAGTCGCTTGTGCAGCCTAGGCGTTTCGGGGCCGGGGCGGTATTTAAACTCCGCCTTCTGGGGAACGACGGCATGGGTTGAGCCTTAATTGCATCTTGCCGTTGTTATCGCTGTCTGACACGCTCTGACAGGGATTTTGCGACATAACTGGAGCCAAATGGTCCCTGCACCGTTTGATCAGTAATCCCGGTTTTCTCTGTCACTGGAAGTCACAACGCTCCTGCCGCTTGGCACCGTAATAATAATATTCCTTTTTCCTCTCCGACGATCTGTTTTCCCTTTTCGACCTTTTGTTTCCTACCTCCCATGCAGACGCCCTGTGATATCGCGGACCACGCGCACAATATCCCGATTGGTATTACCGCGACGAATTGAATGCCCAAAGAGAGCACGGTTTCACGCCCAGCCCAGCGATAGCCCACTTCCGTCACCTCCACAACTGCCAACTCAACGACCATTTTGGCCTTTGCATCCGCTCTGTGGCCCCCCTCCCCCCTCCCCTCCCCCCCCCTTACCCTTCGTCTCCCCCATGTTGTAACCAGCCAACGGCGCATCCTTCCTCCTTTTCCTATTCCGTCATGGTCTTCTGCGGCAAAGCATCCCTCAGCTGCAAGAATTGTCGCATACGACGAATCAAGGTGTGTCCCGACTGGGTGGTCCACTTCCCGCTGCTGGTCTGCTTCACTTTGACTCCCATGCAAGGATGGGGGGTTCCATCCTCAGCCTCTTCAACGGCGGCAAGCCGCATGCCTACCTTTCTTTGACCCAGGTTGCACACCCTCCCTTTCTTTCCTCCGCCGGAGATCGATCTCCCCTGATCGCAGCTCTTTTTCGTGCGCGACCCGCTTCTCCCTTGCCTGTCCTGCATATGTACACTTGCACAGATTCTAACCAATGGAAACGGCTTGCTGACTGGCTGTCGTCCTTTTTGCAGTGCAACAAGCTCGAGCCCGAATGCTCACAATGCACGCGGGCCGGCAAGAAGTGCCCCGGCTACCGGGATCAGCTGTCGCTGATGTTCCGCGATGAGACGGTCAAGGTTCGCAAAAAGTTCCAAGAAGTGACCGCCGAGGCCGCCCCGGATTCGGCGTCTTCGTCGACCGAAACGCCCGTAGCTACTCCGGACGGCACTGTAACCCCGCCAAACAATGGTCGCTCGCGGGCAAAGCCGGTGCTAGAGCCAGCCGGTCCGCAGGGGACCGCCTTGGGAGACGCGGACGACAGCGACGAGCCTTTGTCAGCGCTGTCTCGTGACACAGACCGCAGCCAGACGGCTGCGGCCATGGCGTGGAATACAAAGAGACACGGGTCGACAGATTCCGATACAGACAGCTTCTCCGCTTCTCGGCCACCCGACGCTCTAATCAGGCCACCTCGGACGACTCTGGAGCAGCGAGGGCTGCAGTTCTACATTGAGCAGTATCTGATCAGCCGCCCAAACGAGCCCGACAGCGGCGGCGTGTTGGCAAGGGAGTACGCGTGGATCTTTGAGCCGGCCACGTCCACAATCGCCGCGGCCATTGGCCTCGCTGGCATGGCAAACTTGACGGCCAGCAACAAACAGCAGCTCGAGCGCGCGTCGTGGCAGAGCTATGTGTTGGGCATACAGCAGACCGGGAAGTCGCTGGTGCATGCGCAGCTGCAAGACCTGCCCACGCTCACGCGTACTATTGTTCTTCTCGCCCTGTACGAGGTGAGGACAACCCAACCTGCAACCATGCGGCATGCTGCCTGGCACGCACGGACTGACTGACCCTGCAGGTCGTACGAGGCGCGGATGGATCGTTTGGCAGCGCCAACAAACATGTCATGGGCGCCACTGCGCTGATGCGGACCTTTCTACCGGCCATGCCGCAGTCGCTTCAGCCGTTTCGCATGCTCATGCAGTACTGTTATTCTTTGGTGTGTTCTGTCACGCCCCCCCCGCCAAGTCGGAAAGCTAACTGCGCAGCTTATCCCCTGCCACGCGTCCGGCGCCCACGTTCCGTCCATGGCGTTTGAGTACGTCTCTGCCGGGTCGCGCAGCATGCCCGCCGACGAGCGCGCCATCCCAGAGCTGCTTCTGGTTGCGGCCGACGTGGTCAACCTGTCGTCGCACGTGCGCCGCCACACGCTCATCGATGGCCACCCCTCGGCAACAAAGCTGATCGCAGAAGCACAACGGCTGGACGCCCGCCTCGAGGCGTGGGAGCGCTCTGCCCAGTCAACACCCGAGTGGCAGTATGAGCTGTGCTGGACCACCAAGCTGCCTCCAGAAGCGTGCTTCCGCGGCCAGTATCACCTCTATGGCGATATGCAGACGGCGCGGTTTTGGAACTACTACCGCTGGTCGCGCCTTCTGGCCGACGAGCTGCTGCTGCACATGATGGAGCGGTGTCCACAGTCGGCGGCGGCGGCGCTCATACCCGAGCGAAAAGACACGAGGGCCGACGCCAAGGTCGAGAATGACAGCAAAGCAGATGATACCATCCAGCAGATTCGGGAGCGCAGCCTCAAGGTCATCCGTCGAGTGGCCGAAGAAAGCCTCATCGGCATCGCCACCCACTGGCGGCACCCGCAAGTGACAGTGGCAGATTACGAGGAGATCGCCACGCCCTGGCCTCAATATTCGGGAAAGGGCGGCGCCGGATCCGTCGGGCTGCCGCCGTTGCTGTTCCACCTGCAGGCCGCGGCTTGTGCGCCCGGGGTGCCGGACGAGTACTGGAAGTGGGCGCTTTCGGTGGTGGACACGGTGTGGGCACAGCTGGGCATGTGGCAGGCGCGGTCGCTCGGCGAGCTGATGCGGGCACACCGGAGCGCCTTGCAGAGGAAGCAGTCCGGAGACGATGTGTTGCTGCTGCTCCCAGCGGAGCGGCTTCGGTAGACGGGTTCATGACAACACGGCATAGCGAGAGCGAAGGCATCTTGTGAGGGTAATAATACACGACCTGGCGTTTTGATTTTGGGTTTGGGGTTAGGGGTCTGGGCTCTGGGGTTTAGCAATGGTCCGCGTTAATATATACATGGGCGGTTTTGAGGTGCTTCTTTTTTTTGTTTCTGATTTTATTTCTCTGTATATGCCGCGATGTCTAGCAAATGTATATACACACATGATGGAGGCGTCATGGAGCACTTTTTATAATATAACACATCACCACTCATTTCACTCGTTTCTTTCTCCTTTTTTGGCCACTCATTCCTGGTTGACAAAGCTGCCGTCAACCTTGCTGCGATATCGCTTGGCGTGGGCGTCGGGGGCCCAGGTGTCGGCCAGGCCGAGGGCCGGGTCTTCCTCGGGGTAGCCGAGACGGCGGCGCAGCTTGAGCACCTCGTCGCGGACGCGGGCGGCCACTTCGACGCGCAGTGCTGCGGCGGCAACAGCGGCCTTATCATCGTCGTCGTGGCCTGCTGCGCGCAGCGCGCGCCAGCGGGCGCGCAGATCGGCAAAGGCATCGGGCCCGAGGGCGTCGCCAAAGACGACGCGGATGCGCTGGCCGATGCGCGGCAAGAAGCGCGGCCAGGCGCGGTCCTCGGGCATCAGGCGGTCGGGCCCGTCCACAAACATGGGCACGACCTCGGGGGCCGGCTCGCTCTCGAGGATGAGGCGGGCGACGCCCCACTTGAAGTAGCGCAGGCCGCGGGCGCGCTGCTGGTGGACGAGGCCCTCGGGAAAGACGTGGACCCAGGCGCAGCGGTTCGAGGCAAAGGCGGCGGGCGCGGGCCAGCGGTCAACAGCATTGGTGGAGTAGTGGAGGGGGTCGGCCGGGAGGAGGGCGGCGGTGGATGACGAGGGAGATGGTGGTGAGGGTAATGGTGGTAGGGATGGCGCGGTGGTCAGCTGGGGCAGAAAAAGAGAGAGACCGGCGGGGTCCGACGACAGCAGGCGGATGGCCTGGTTGATGGTCGGCTGGTAGAGACCGCCCATGGGAGAGTGCTGCAGGCGATGAGTGGGCAGAGTCTGGCCGGCGCAGAAGAAGGTGCCCATGAGGCTGAGGGGGTTAGCAAGCGGGTTGGCTGGCGCACACTCTCTGGACACTCTCTGGACATGCGCACTTGTTCTTGTAGCAGATGTCATGGGCAGCAAGGCCCCATCGCAGATTCTGGTGGCCGATAATGTAGCGCAAGGGGAGGACGCCCCAGATCAGAGGGTCGTCCAGGCTGCCAACTGCGTTCAGCGTCGTCGTCCCAACGACAAGACAGGGCCAGGAAGCGCACTCACACGGAGATGTGGTTGCTGACTGCCACGGCGGGTCAGCCCGGGTCCGTCCGCCATCCATTGACCAGGGGGACTCACCCGTAATCAGCCCCCGCTGCCGGCCTTGGACGTCGCGCCGGGCGTCCAGCAGGGCCAGAAACTTGTCGCGGCCGACCACGTCGACGTTGTTGCAGCCGTACAAAAAGGCCCGGCACACCATGCCCGTGGCCGCCATGATCGCCGTAGAGGCCGTCCGCCACAGCAGGCTGGGCTGCGGTGCCGGCGCCTTGACTGCGGACATTGCCGGAAAGATTGCGCTCTAAAGACGAGATGAGCAGTTCTGCTGGCATGGGCTTGCTTTCTTTCTTTCTTTAAAATGTAAAATCGTCTCCTTGCAACCCTCCCCCGGCTCCTCTCCCGGCGAAAGAGAGCTCGTCCGTTTGGTTTGTGCCGTTGCGGCCTCGTGTTGTTGAGCAAGACAAGATTTTTATTTCTATATGCCGTGTATTTTTATACCCGCTTTTTTTGTTGAGCACCTTCCAAAAGCCTTGTAAGCTCTCTCTCTGCACGTCAGCCAACCACGGCCCACCGTCGGCGTGCATGCGCTGAAAGCTTGCGGCCGCGTCCAGGGGGTCCGCCGCTAAGAGAGACCGCTGGCTGTTGAGATAAAAGCGGGTCCAAATTGGCGGGGAAAGGGATTTGCTCGCTGGCCAATGGCTCTAATTTCTCTCCTTTTCCAGCTTCCGCCTCAACAAGCAAAGCTATCGACAGCCATGGCCTCCACGATCCCGTCCATCGCCTGCCTGGGCGTCATCGGGCGAAATGTGCGTCTCTGAATGGCTTCTCTTTGTCCAGCCTGCATGCTAACCGCTCAGAACAACCCTCTCCACATGTCCATCTTTCCGTCTTACGACGGCGCCACCAACAGTTTTCTCCCCGTCCGCACGCCTCTGCAGTTCTCTCTCATTCTCTGCGGCACCCTCGACGTCTTCGCCCTTCGCTCCGCCAGCGCCGTCACATCCACCACCACCGGCAGCGGGCCTGGCCTCAGCGGTGCCAGCGATGCTGCCGGCCTGCTGCTCCTCCACGCTCTCGACGATCGTCTGGCCGCCTACGGCTACGAGACCAACACGGGTGTCAAGCTCGTCGCCGTCGTCGACATGCGGGGCCGCCGCGGTGCTCTGGGTGGCAGTGGGCCCGGCGGCAGCAGTGCCGTGCCGGGTATCGGCTCGGCCGGCAACCGGAGCTCGGGTGTGGGTGGCAGCGTCATCGGTCTGCGCGAAGCGGATCTGCGGCCGGTGCGTATTCCTTCTCTCCTGTGTCATTCCATGCATGTTGCTGACCCGCCAGGTCTTTAAAGCCATGCAGGCTGCATATGTGCGGCTTCTACAGAACCCCTTTTTCGACCCGGACGAGCACTCGCCGCCGGGCGAGCAAGGCGGCAAGAAGATCACGAGCCGTCGGTTTGCTGACGACATGCGGCGGATCGGCGAGGCCTGGGTTCCCGGCTTGACGAATCTCTAAGCTCGCGGCTTGCTGCTTGCTGCACGAACAACGCACGCTCTTTATCCGCGAGCCAACCCAACAATCTCCCAGACGCCAAACAACGCCAAACAACGCCAAACATCTCGAATTCATTCACTCGCCATTGCTCAGACTGAACGTCTCGTACGGAACGCCATCTCCCCAAGCCCCTTTGTCCACATGCACCACGCTGCTCCAGCCTCGCACCAAGGCGCGCCAGTAGCACACCTCGGCGGCCGGACTGAAGTAGCCACCGCCAGCAAAGAGGTCGCGCTGCCGGCGTGCGATGCCCTGCGCTACGACCGGATGTTCTTCCAGCCACTTGATGGTCGTCTCCAGGTCCGACCAGTCCGGCGCCACAAAGACGATATTGGCTACATCTGCCGCGTACGCCGTGGGCCAACCCCGACGCGCGCTCTCGTTGCTCGATGGCCATGCCTTGGCTCCTCGCCTCCTGCTTCGCTCCACCAACCGCGACGAGCGCAGGTCTCTGCTGAAGACGGGCTTCACCAGGTGCGTCGTGTGCTGGAGCCACTGGATCGGCGGCGTGATCGTCACGCTGGCGCACATCTGCAGAAACTGGAACCGCCCGCTGTATGTGATGCCCTCGGTGTACACCACGTATCGGTACCGGCAAAAGTCTTCGATGGGTAGTGCGTTGCTCGCATTGCGGCCGCCGAGTCCTCCGCTACTGCTGCTGCTGCTGCTGCTTCCTGTCCACTGCAGCGCCTCCACGTCTGCCCACGGCTTCCCTCGCGTCGCCGCTAGGAGCTTCTGCCGCAGCTGCGGGCTGTGCACCGAGTTGAACCATGCGGTCCCGCGCCACACGGCCCGCGGGATCTTGTCGCGCAAGCCCCGCGGGTATATCTCGCGCTCGAGCCGGTCGATGGCTGCCGCTGCCCGCGTCAGCGAGCCCACAAACGGCAGCTTCCACGCCCAGAACGAAAAGTGCGGCATGAGGAACGTGCGCTCGTCGGGCTCCTTGCTGCGGTGGGCCTCGCTGGCCGCCCGGCTGTACCCCCAGGCCGTGCCGAACGGCTGGTCCTGGATGTTGATGGCAAAGACGGTGTCGGGCAGGGGCTCGGGCGATGTGAGGAGGGCGCGGTGCAGCTGATGCAGCGCGGCAGTGCGCGACTCCCATGCGTCAGTTGTGTCTTTCCCGTCTTTCCTGTCTGGCCACTTACGTTGATCATATCAGTCGACAGATCGGCCCGCCGCTGTGCGTTGACGATATAGATCTGGCCGTCAGAGAGGGTCATCTGCATTTTCCGCCTGCACATACCTTGCCATCACGAATCCGACCCTGCAGCGGCCCCGTGTCGCCGATGTTCTTCAAATGGAAGGGTCCTTCGGCCACAATGTCGTCGACAGACTGCGTCAGGCCGGGGAAGACGGACTCGCATTTCTCCTGCGTCAGGTTGAGGGTGTTGAAGAGGGCTTGTGCGTGAGCGGGATGCTCCTCAAAGGGCAATCGAGGTTCGCTGTCATACGGTCCGCTGATGGCAAAATCAAAGCAGTAAAATATCGTGCAGAGGACGACGGCGGCAAATACCGGCCGCAGGGAGCGGCCACGTCGATTGGGCATGTTGAACGACTTTGAGCGGATGGGCTCAGAAAAGAGAAGATACAGTTATAAAGGTCACATATGGATAGATGCAGGATTCAAGCAGACGAGCGAGATGCATGCTGCAGGCGTCTCCTTCTCAAGTAGTCTATTCCAAATGGCTTGTGACAGGAACAACCCGATTTGTTGGTTCGGCTCTGCACCCCCGAATCATTCGTTTTGCTCTGACAATTCCAGTTCTAGCCGATTCGTTCTTGACCTTTTCTCCAGACAGCCCCAGCCCTATCACTGGTTCTGCATCTCGACTCCCCGCTCTTGTCAACTTTCAGCGTGACGACATGTGCCTCTCGCTTCAAGATGTCGCTTTGATTCGCACATCTCACTTGTCCCTCTCGCACCTCCACTCCACACGGCAGAAGACCCTCCGCGGCACACGGCAGCCCCTCTCTTTCCATCGGACCCAACCTCTCCACTTTGGTCGCTGGTGAGGCCACTGGCGAGGCCACTGGATATTGGGTGTCTGAGCAGACAGGGGGACCAGGGCCGCGTTCCGGCAAATCCGGAAAAATAAATGGGTAAGGCAATTAAAAGCTCGTACTGGGCCATGAATGCGATCAGTATTTTAATTGCTTGTTCGAGACGGGTATTTGTTTTAGCCGGTCAACGGTTACATTTCAGCTGGGCCGTTAACCAGCCAATCCGTCTCTCGAGCTTTTGAATGCATTTTGAAACCCAACAAAAACGACAGCAGTCCTAGATGACATGACGTATATTATGCTTGAAGATTGCTCAGGAAGCCACGACAAGGCCGATAGGATCTCCACAGCTCCTCCCTACGTAATGGCAACCATTTCAGATATGTCTTTGCACTCTTTCACAGCTCAACCCCTCCATCCATCACACAGGTCATTGCTGCCCATTTTGTCGGGATGGAGCTCCGCTTCGACGTTATGGAACATTCAGCTTTGCCAAGACCAGCATCTGGGGTGGCTCGAGAGTTTACTATGCTATTCCAGATTGTATCCCTACTGAGCCCATAGTTTGTGCAGATCGCAGCCTTAGTCAAGGTACACAGACACCTCTTCATTGCGGCAGCTTATCCCGACTACGAAGTAGTGAATATATCTATTAAATAGTCACCTCCAGGAGACGACGCCGCCGATAAGCACATGCATCGTCTCCCTTACGAGCCATGGAGGTAAGAGCTTAACTGTGTCTCGGTCGATATGAAACAGTCGCCAAGTCGGATTAAAAGCTAGATAATAACAGGTTGGCTCTTTGCTGACGGCATGCCTCCTTGTTGGACGATGCATGATTATGGTCAACTATGAATTGATGTGGGAGATGGCAAGTTAGACAGCATCTGGGTTATGAAGTGCACTGAAAATAGAGTAGGAGACAAGTAAGCCGTCGTCTAGACTCGTGTTCAAAATATAGAGCCTCCCCATCCCGGCAAACTCCTGTCAAATGTACTGGCAGTGTTCTCTGCAAACAGCTTCGGCTGCCATGCAGTAAACGTGCATTAGCTGCAAAGGCTAGCCGGCTTTCTGAATTCGAATGCAGGAACGCGAATATCAAAGCGAATGCGTTTGCAATTCAGAAAAGGTGCCGGCTCGGATCTTTGGATTATGTACTCGAGTTGTGGGGAGGCTGGCATTGGTTTCCAACGATGCAGACAAGGCTCCCAAGGCTGAATATCGTAGACCTCTCTTCCAGAGTGAATATGCTAGACGGTCGTGAGAAAATCGGCAGGTAGTCGTAAGGTCTTTTGCCATTTGACCCACAAGGGTGTCTTGGATCTAAATAAGGGGCCTGGGCAACTCCACCTATGGCAAGTATCGTAGTTTGCGTTCAAAGTATCTTAAATCGTGGCGACAAACAATGGGCATGTAGTGTTATACTGCATCGGTCAGAGTTGTCGTGATTTTGTGATATGCTGACATAATGCATTTGCAGCCTTGGCAATTGGGATAAAATGATGTCACTGGAGTAACCACGTGGTGAGTAAAGGTGAGTGATCTTGGGAAAGAGCATTTCGTGATGGTAGATGGCGCGGCATAAGCTGTAATACGAGTATTCTGCGGCAGTTGTGTACTTGCAGGGAATCGTGGCTGCCGATTTAGCTTCCGATGCTCTGGAAATGTCGTCCGACAAGGATGGTGCAAAGTACTGCAAGCCCGACTGCCAACGACAGAAGCGGCGGTTTGCACCAGTTCCGGATGCAAGGCGGTGAAATGGTACCTGTGCGTATTGGCCAATCAGACCGCGCATCAATACAAACAAGGATTAGCTCTGTCTACCGGCGGTGGGTCTAGTCGTTGTCCACGACAGCAGACAGCAGAACCAAGCTCAAGAGGAAGTTCCGCCTCAAAATAATTAAAAAATAAATGCAAAAAACAAAACTCCATAAGCACACCGCAGGGAAAAAAAAAGCGAAGCCCAACCTGTCCGTCAAACGCCATCGGGCCAGCATCTGATATTTGTGCACCGCCTCTCTTTTTGTCCCGACGACACCCTCTTCTTTGTTGATTCTGCCTTTGCGTATTTGTTGTCTTTTCCCATCGACCTTGGGCCGGGTTTGCGACGCCGTGAGCCTCAAATCTTCAAACCCGAGCCGATCGACGCCTCGGGTCTGCCTCCTATCGATTCCGATCGCCCACCGCCGAGACTCCATCGCCGCAGATATCGAATCTGGTGTCCAGGCGACGTGTGCAGCGACTGCGGTTCTTTTGCAGTCGATAGGTCAAGTCGCGACGAAGACTCGACTGATCAACAGACCAACTGTGCCTCTTGCGTCTCTTCCATCAACGATCCCATGTTCTCGCCACACGAAGGTGGCCCGGCCACGGCCACCCGCAGCCGGCGGCGACAGCGGCCGATCTCATCCGACAGTCTCATGCAGCAGCCGAAGGCGAAGCGACAGCGGTTGCCCCTGACCGAGCAGACGTTTCTCAACCCGGACACGCCGCCCGAGATGTTCCAGATCAAGTCCGACAAGGTGGCCAAGCTCAGCACGAAGCGCGAGGGCATCGAGAACGCCGCGCCCCCAGCCGCCGCGACGCCTGTGGCAGCAGCGCCACTACCCAAGAAGGAGCTCAGCGTGCGGTCCAAGAAGACCAAGGCCGGCGAGCGGACAAGCAAGGGCGATGGCAGCGTGATCTTGGTGAGTTCCTCTAGAGACAAAGACGACAGATGTGTGTCTCCTGTGCTAACAAGACCCAGGCTAGCAACAATGCGTACACCGTGAGCAAGCTGCCCGCTCTGCCCGACCGGCTACGAAACGACCCCGGAAGTGAGTGCTGCCCCGTCTCTCGCGAGGCCAAGCCGGCAGAAACTAACCGGTACGCAGGCCGCCAACACGGCGCTGTTTACTCCTCCAGCGGCTACGCGATGAGCCTTACGCACACCCATGCCATCGTCTGGCCCTACGCTGCCAACAGCCCATCCCCCGAGACCTTCACATTCACGCTGCCATACCCGTCAAGACACGTATCCGACCCCCTGCCGCTGGGGGCCCTCGTCGCGCCATCTGCGTCCTCCGAAGAGCCCGGCCTCGTGGTGGTCATGCCCACCACAGGCAAGGTCACCTACTGGGAGTCCATATCGAGCGCCGCCACCCTCGACTTTCTGCGCCAGCAGCGCACCGGTGTCGAATACGCCATCCCGGGTCTCTCGTCCACCGAACACGTGACCGAGGTCGTGAACGCAGAGCCGGCGGGCTTCATTCTCGTGACGAGCAGCGGCCGCCTCGCCTACATGAACGTGCGCGACGCCCACGGACGCCCGACCATCTCGGTGCAGTTTTTGCGGAGCACGGGTCTGCCGGCCGCAGCTGGCTTCTTCGGCAGCATCCGCCACGCGCTGAAGCACTCAGCCGCGCGCGAGAACATTGTCGCAGTGCGCGCGGGCCCTGTTCTCAGGGTCGGCGAGCGGACGGTCGTGGCGGCCACGTCCAAGGGCAAGTTCAACGCCTGGAAGGTCCACCGCGGCGGCAGCCACGACACGATTCTCGAGGCGGACGTGCGCGAGCCGGTGCTGGACGCCATCCAGCAGCTCGACGCAACCGTCGACAGCGCCGACGCGGAGCTGCTCGAGGTCGTCGACTTTGCCTTTGTGCCCCGAGGCATCGAGCCGAAATACGCCAACACCGTGCGCCTCAGCGAGGCCACCGAGACCGACAGCGACACCTTGCACCAGCTTCTGGCGCTGGTCGCCCTGCCCAGCAAGCAGCGGAGCCACCCCTACTACCTGGTCGAGCTCATCTTGACGCCCGACGAGACCCAGGTGGGCATGGTGCGGCCGATCACGTCGCTGGCGGCCCCCATCAGCCGCCAGCAGCAGGCTGCGGAGCAGCGGCCGCGCATCTATCTGCCCAGCCCGACCGTGGTGGCGTATCTTGTGTTCGGCCAGGCCGTCGTCATTGCCTCGCTGGCGCAGCCGCCCGACACGCCCGACTCGCAGTTGCAGGGCGAGGCTAGACACCTGCCTGCGACTTTTGAGGACATTGTTGACCTGCGCAACGACGGCACGCTCGAGATTGTCGGAGCCGGCGTGGAAGAGCCCGCGAGCGCGAGCGCCCTGGCCGAGCTCGAGGGGTTGGGCGGCGGCGGCGGCGCATCGCGTCTGCACCGCCACAAGACCAAGAACCCAGCCGCTGTGCTCATCGTCCGCGGCGTGGGCGTGGTGCGCGTGGTGACGATCGACATTGACCGGTTCGTGGGCGAGAAGCCGCCCGAGGTGACGGCCAAAGGCAAGCTGGAGCAGGCCGTGTTCTTCGGCATCAAGAACGACAACCCGCTGGTGTTTGAGGGCGCCCGGCAGTCGCAGTTCTCGGACGAGGAGATTGGCGAGGCGGCCATGGAGCTGAGCCGCGACATTCTCGGCTCGAAGACGTCATTTACGCCGAGCGTGCCGGTGTCGCTCGAGGCCAACTTGCGGCTGCGGGCCAGCTACCTGGACCGCCTCATTGCCCACCTCAACGTGCTGCGGGTGCGACTCAGCCGGCGGGTGCGGTGGCGGCTGCTGTGGGACGCGGAGAAGATGTACACGGCCACGAAGATGTGGATTCTGCACGAGCAGTTCCTGGCGGAACGGGCAGACGGGAAGACGGCGGACCGCAAAACCATTGTCTCCGAGATTGTCGAGTACATCCACGAGGACGAGAAGAAGAACCCGAACCGCGAGGCCGGCGAGGTGGACCGGGTGCGGTACTTTTTCGTCAACGACGTGTGGCGGATGGACCTGTTTCTGGCCTGGGCGTACGAGGTGATCAAGTACGTGTACAAAGACCACCTGCTGGACGACCGGGGCGTGACGCGACTCCTGTTTGAGGGCGTCGAGGTCAACTACCGGGCGCTCAGCGGCTCGGCCGAGTACCGCCGAGACAAGCTGGCGGTGTACGGCCTGGAGCACGAGGAGCTGGAGTCGGGCATCCTGGTGCGTGGCTACGAGGGCCTGCCCGAGCCGTGGACGTCGACCTACTTTATCACCAACAACGCGAAGCGGCTGGTGGACCTGTGCTGCAACTGGCTCGACCAGTTCTACCCGCCCCAGTCGACGGCGGCGGCAGCACCCGACCCGGGGCTGATCGAATCGATCCGCGAGACGCTGCCGAGCCTGACGGACCGGTACCTGCTGGCGCTCCAGGAGCACTTCCGCTGGACACAGACGCGCGAGGTCGAGTCGGAGCGGGCGTACGGCGAGCGCTGCTCCAAGGCGTACTACGAGGACCGCTACGCCAAGGTGTACCGGCTCAAGAAGTACGGCCTGTGGGAGGACGCGATCGAGGTGGCCAAGAAGCACCGCTCCACGACGGCGCTGGCGGAGATCATGGTGGGCGAGGTGCGCAAGCTGCGCAGTGACGCGACCACGGTGGACGCCGGCACGTCTCGGGCGGCCGACAAGCGGGCGCTGGCGCTGGCGAAGGAGCAGCGGATTGCGCAGTACTTTGCGACGTACGGCGAGCCGTTTGCCTTTGCCGTCTACAATATCCTTCTGCGCGACGACGGCGTCAAGGCCGTGCTCGACTTCCCCGGCGACACCGCCGGGTATGCGACGCGGTTCCTGCGGGCGGGACCGGAGCTGGCAAAGATCTCGTGGATCAACGACGTAGAGCGCGAGCGCGACGTGGCGTCGGCGGCGAGCACGCTGCTGTCGCTCGGGCTGGAGCGGGAGCAGCAGATCTGGAACAAGAAGATCGAGCTGAGCCTGGGCAAGCTGGCGCTGCTGGCGGAAACTTCGACGTCCCGGGCCGAGGAGGGAGAGGGGGAGAACACGCCTTCTCCCTCGCCCGACGCACAAATTCAGCAGGTGGACCGGCAGCTGGGCATCATCGGCATCCAGGACCTGCTTTACAGCTGGGTGCTGCCGTCCATCACCGCGGCCGTGGACGAGGCGGCCGAGCTGCAGCTGGCGATGGAGAACCACGCGACGCGGATTCCGAAGCGGCAAAAGGCGCTGCTGCAGGTGTTCGAGGACGGACTGCGGCGGCTGCTGCGGCACGAGGTGCTGGACGCGTTCACGCTGATCGACCTGCTGACGCTGGTGCACGTGCGGCAAGACGTGGTGGGCGTGAGCCAGGACGTCTTCTTCTTGGCGCTGCTGGTGGCCGAGGGGGGGCTCGTGGGCGAAGCACAGCGACAGGCACAGCGGCTGATCTGGCGCCGGTGCTTCATCCGCGACGACTGGGCGCAGATCAACAACACGCAGCTGCAGGACGACGAGTCGACAGAGTCGATCCTGTCGCTGACGGCGCCATTCTTGACCGCATACGCGCTCTACATTCATCGTAGGTTTTTTTCCCTATTTTTTTTTTCCCCTTCCCTTCCTAGTGCTAACCGTCCAGATAAATTCGATGCGGTGCAGTATGCCGTGGTCAAGCCGTCCGACGCGCTCGGGGCGTACACAGACCCAAACGACCCGACGACGGCGGCGCGGTTTGGCGGGCTGGACGACCACTTCCGCGAGAAGCTGCTGGAGGCGCTGCGGCACGAAGACTCGGTGCTGCGGCGGTACGTGGACAAGGCGCGGCTGGACGCGTGGGCGCAGACGGCCGTGGAGGCTGCAGAGAAGAGCTGTCAGATGGCGATAGACCGCGTGGCGGGCTTGCAGCAGACCGATGGCGTGGAGCGTCTCAAGCGGAAACTGCTTGGGTGGGAGTAGAAGAAGCCAATCTTGTCACTCGATGTCACTCGAATGTCACTTGAGTAACACTCGAGCGATTCAGGTCACAGAAAAAAGGTGTTTGGCGTCTACGGACATTTGGTTTGTACAGCTGTACATTATTTCCTTTGTATTGGCGGTTGGGGAGGAGCATACAAAATGCTTTTTGATTTTTGTGTTTGTTGGACGTTGGTTGGGTTTGTTTTCATGTTGTTTCCGCGTTGGTGATGCTCTGTAATGTATCATGTGATTGCTCACGTGTCATATTGTACAACGCGCCTCTGGAGCTGAGACAGCATAGCCCTGTCACCAGCCAATGCAACGTCAGTCCTACGTTCCTGCTCCTGTGATCCTCCATTTGGAATGTACATAGTAGACACGGCCCAAGAAGCCCAACCAAAATACTTGTCCGAGAGAACAGGCTCCCAAACAGGCCCCCAAACAAATCCCTCCCCCCCAAAGGCTATGCCACGATTGGCTCAACCATTGGACGCGGTCTGTCGCCTGCGTCACTGCATGGATCCACGGCGGACACGACAGGCCAGGCCGTCTTGCGGTTGGTTGTACTGTGGTATCGCAGAGCCAGGTTTGACCGTCCTTGTTTTGCATAACCCCAGTCAATACTGTTATACTGTTTCGCCACCCAAACGGCGTCCAAAAAATGAAACCAAAAAAAAGAAGAAAAAAAAGACAAAGAATGAAAGTCCTAGGACACGTCTGCGTGCCAAGGGCGATCCGATCAGAGAGGTGTGGCTTGGCGTGTGGTGAGAGCATTGACGGAAGCCTGGTGAAGCACACCCGTCTTGAATGCATCTTTGGATACGACAGCAGACGAGCACCTGAGTCTTCAGCAGATTGCGGGGTGCTTGCTTGCTTGCTGTGCGTTCATCCGGCTAGCGTCTTCCCCATCCATTTGTCGCCTGAGGCTCTGGGCTTAGCCACAGGGCCAAAGTCTCAAAAGAATAAAAAAACTCGGCACAGCCTTGACTCTGGTCCGTTCTTCATCGAACATCGCCCCCCCCCTGCCTTCCTCTCCCTGTCTTGGCATTCCGGCTATGGAATCCCCATTGTCCGAAGAGCAAGGCCCTCTCAACACAGAGACGCATAGACTCATAGGGTTTGTTGGTTGTGTGGAGGGTCCACTGCGACTCTGCACAATGCATGGAGAGTCTCCACCGCCGTCCTCCTGAGCTTTGGAGCAAATACCATGTAGACAATGGAAGGGAACAATGCTGCCACCGCTGGCCCAAAAAGCAAGCAAGACGTGGTGGTGTGAAGGAGCGAAGCGAACGCATGGACGGAGCTCCGAAAATAGGAAAGCTGGCGCTGGGCAAAATTATCCAGGCAAGGCCAGCAAAAGCGACGCTCTGACAGAGTGACAGAGCGGGGAGGCGCGACCGGGCCAGGCAAGTTTGACCTCTCTGCAGAGCATCTTATTATTATTATCGCTCGTATCGGAGCAGAAACGGCCTCGACCGACCCGCCTAGCTTCCCTGGGCCCTGCAGCTTGTTGTAAGCTAGCACAGCCGGGCGCCCAGCCCAGCCAATTTTACTCCTGTTCCGGCCAGCCGCTATTTCTGCAGCCCCAGCGGCTAGCTTACAGCAGGGACCTCCCCTAAAACAAAGAACCAAAGGAAGAAAAAAAAAGAACAAACAAAAGAACAAAAAAAAAAAACAGTCGAGGCTCAACGACTGAACGTGCGGATCCAGTCTCCCTGTCCGAGAGCAACAATTCTTTTTTTTTCTTTTCTTTTTGCCTTGTTTCGTTTCTCGTATGCTTTATGTTTAAGAGCATATCTGGAATTGATATCGACGCCTGCATCATCGTTCTGCTCGCTTCTCGCGGCAGTCCATCCCCGTAGTGTGCACTTTTACCGCTTGCTATTAACCCCCTATAACGTTTTTGCGATGCCCGTCTTCTAGGCTACCCCTGACCGCCTGTCCAGCAAATGCGACGGTGCCGACTGCCCACAACAACACCCGGACCACCCAATTTTGGGGCCTCGCCCGCCCATCTTCTCCTCTTTTTGCCCTGCTTCGTTTTGCCCATTTGCCCATTTTTTTTTCCTCTCCCTCTCCTTTTTCCACCGCTCTCTCTCTTTCGCTCGCTCCAGCTTACCTTACCCCCTTTCCCATTCCCTTTTTCTCTTCCTCCCTTCTCCTCCTCCTCTCTTTCCCACCGCTTTCCATCCTCTTCTCTCCTCCCTCCCATTCCACCACCGCGCTGTCGCCGTCGCCCTCCCATCCATTCTCTCGCCCCCCTTTCCCCCATTGCAGCAAAAGCCGTACTGAGTCTTTTCTCGTGACGGCTTTCTTGCTGCCATCGCCATCTTGCCGACCGTGTCAGCCCAACAGCGCAGGCGAGCTGCTGCCCCCAGCCGCCATCAGTCTCCAGCTGCCGCCATGGCCTCTTCCTCGAGCAATGTCGTCGGTGTTCACTACCGCGTCGGCAAGAAGGTCGGAGAGGGCTCGTTTGGCGTCATCTTTGAGGGCACCAACCTGCTGAACAATCAGCAAATCGCCATCAAATTCGTGCGTCACACCCCCCTCTTTTAATCTGAAAAAGAAAAAGAAAAAAAAAGGACTCGTTCTTGTATGGCCATACGATCTGACAAATTCTCACAGGAACCAAGAAAGAGCGATGCTCCTCAACTACGCGATGAATATCGGACGTACAAGATTCTTGTCGGGTGTCGTAAGTTTTGACCAAGCGCGATCGTGCATGCATGGCACACAACCATGCTAATCAGCCAGCCGGCATCCCAAACGTCTACTACTTTGGCCAAGAAGGCCTGCACAACATCCTGGTCATCGACCTGCTCGGCCCGTCACTCGAGGACCTCTTTGACCACTGCAACCGCCGGTTCACCATCAAGACGGTTGTCATGGTTGCCAAGCAGATGGTAAGCATGCCATTTTCCTTGATTTTTACACATGCCTTTGTCGTCCCCACTGCTCACCTCCCAGCTCTCTCGTGTCCAAACCATCCACGAAAAGAATCTCATCTACCGCGACATCAAGCCCGACAACTTCCTCATCGGCCGTCCTGGCACCAAATCGGCCAATGTCATCCACGTCGTCGATTTCGGCATGGCCAAGCAGTACCGGGACCCCAAGACGAAGCAGCACATCCCCTACCGCGAGCGCAAGTCGCTGTCGGGCACGGCTCGCTACATGAGCATCAACACCCATCTCGGCCGCGAGCAATCGCGTCGCGACGACCTCGAGGCTCTGGGGCACGTCTTTATGTACTTTTTGCGCGGCGGCCTGCCGTGGCAAGGCCTCAAGGCGGCCACCAACAAGCAGAAGTACGAGAAGATCGGCGAGAAGAAGCAGACCACCGCCATCAAAGAGCTCTGCGAAGGCTTCCCCGTCCAGTTCGAGAAGTACCTGACCTACGTGCGCAACCTCGGCTTCGAGGACACCCCCGACTACGACTACCTGCGCGACCTCTTCACGCAGGCCCTCAAGGACGCCGGCGGCGTCGAGGACGGCGACTACGACTGGCTCAAGGTCGGCAAAGAGAACGTCAAGAAGACCGACTGGGACCGGCTGCACAACCCGAACCAGCGCCCCGGACCCTCCAACCTGGAACTGCATGGCAACTCCCGTGGCGGCACTGGCACTCCCCACCAGAATGACCCGCGTGCCCGCCTCACTGTCGACCGTTTAAACGCCGCACAGCCCCCGCCTCCTTCGCCGATCAAGCAGAACCCCAGGAAAGATCGGCAAAACGCCCCCGGCGCCATCCTGGCGCAGCGGAGCAGCGGAGCCGGGGGTCTTCGCGACATGGCCACGCCGACGGGTTCAACACAGGCTCAATTCCAGAACAGCTCCCAGAACTTGCCACGCCCGATGCACAACCAACATAGTTTGCAGCAGCAGCAGTCCGGCCCCAACGGCCGCTCCCCCGAGCCCCAGCCAACCGGTTTCCAGAAGTTCATGAAGGCAATCTGCTGCGGTTGATCGTCTTCGTCTCTGGATTTCCATCTCATAAAAAAAACTATTCAAACAAGCCTGCCATGTCTACTCTTTTTTTTTTTCCTTGTTTTCTCTCTATTTTCCGTCTTCTTCCTCTTTTCCTTGGGCCCCTCTCGGAACACTTTTCTGCGCACCGCCTCCAAACAATACCAGGAGTGCTTGTCGTCGCGCGGAAGTCAGATTTGGGCCCTCCCCCCCCTTTTTCTTTTTTTCCTTCCCCTGGGAGATGTTTTTGTTTGTCGGTCTCTTCCCGTCTTTCCATGAGGCGCCATCCTTGTCACTGGTTCGTCAAGGCTCCCTCTCTCCTCTCTCGTCCCCTACCGTCCCCCTTCCGTGTTTATGGGAAGTCATCACAGCGGGTTCATCACAAAGGGCTGAATAGGCAACACGCGCGGTCTGGCACCGAGACTCGAACAGCAACAAGAACAATAACAAGAAGAACAAAAAAAAAGGAAAATGATCACGGGAGAGAAAACACAGAAAAAAAAACCAACATGTGTGACGGCTTTGATTTTTCTTCGATAATGACGAGCTCAAGATCATCTTTTGATTTCAGTTGTGTCGACTGCGCAGCACGGCGCCCGGGTAAACATGCTTTGTTTTCGGGGAATTTGCATTGGGTCTGGCTTCGTTTCGCTCTGTTCACTATTTTCTATTTTTTCCCTGTCGTATTATTAATTGTCGAGGAGGGTTTTTGCATTTCATGTCGTTCCTTTTGGACAAGATAGCACAAGAAGCCAGTAATATAGAGCCAGTTGATCATTGACGCTCAACGTTATAAAACATGCATTGACCTCTGACATGGGACGCAAGCATTACAAGGAAATAAGAGGAACAAACTTCTCTCTAACAGTTCTTTTGTACAAGCCCTACATGTTCTCGATGCCGTTGACCAAAAACTGGCCGTGATTCCCAACCGAGCCTGCCCACCACGTCAAAACGCTCACCACCCCCCCCCCCCCCTCGAATGTGTCGTGTAAAGCAAACGCAAAAAGCAATGCTGCTTGCTGCAGACGCTCTCCCATCTCGGCCACGCTGGCCACGCTCACGTGAGCTTTTGCTTGATGAAGAAGGACCGCAGGTGCGACAGCTGCCACGTGCACGTGACGCCCAGCACAACGAGCTGGATGATGATCCAGCGGACGATGCGCGCGTTGGTCGACTCGGACTGGTCGCGGAAGTCGGCCTCCCGTTCCTAGGGTCGATTAGGATTGTTGAAAGAGAAAAAGAGAACAAAAAAAAAAAAGGAAAAAACATACTCTCTGAAAGACCTGCTCCCGGCGGATGTCGACAAGACGATGGTTGAGGTCGCGCAGGCGGCCCTCGAGGTCCTCGAGCGTGCCCTTGTCCGTGCTCTCCAGCTTGCTGCTCTCGCCAATGGCCAGGTCCAGCACCAGCTTGATGCCGCCGTGCGGGTGGTTCGACACCGACAGCCAGCCCGGCCGGCCGCTGTTTGAGCTCGGCGTGAAGCACACCTTGTGCTCGCCGGCGTCGGCCGCCGTGAACGTGAACCGGCCGCCCGACGCGCCCCGCTGCGACACCACGCGGTGGTCGTTGTCAAAGGTTTCCTGCAGCCATTAGTTCTCTCTCTCTCTCTCTCTTTCTTTCTCTCTGAGCCCATTACTCGGCGGCACACTCACATCCACGGAAATGTAGATCGACAACCCGTCGTGCTCCCGCCAGGCGTGCATGCCATCATCCCACTCCTCTGCGTGGTAGTTGCCAACCACCAGCGTGTCCTTGGGCAGCTCCTCAAAGAAGCACTTGGGCTTCGTGCCGTCAATGTATACGTGCAGCGCGTTGGCCGCACCGACCAGCGCCAGCAGCGAGAAGACGGACTTCATCGTGGATAGGGGGGGGAGGAGGGGAGGTGAGTATTAGCTGCCGAAAAGCTGTGTCGAGGATGTCTGTGGTTCGCTGCTCTTTGTCAACGGTGTCGGGAAGAGAGAGCAAGACAGAGAAGAAAAAAAAAAAAGGAAATAGACGTGAAGAGAAGCCGTCGCAAGTCCGCCGTCGTTGCTTCGTTAGCATGCGAAGCTGGACCCCCAAACTGACACGTTCGTATAGAAAAAAAAGGCCACTGGACCAGACCGTGGCGTGGTCACGTGAGAGACGCGCTGATTGGACGGAAAGCGAAAATCTTAAATAGGGGGTTCAGTGTGCCTTGCGAGGGAGGCAGTCACGTGTTGATTACGGCGCGTTGAACCAACGTTTAAAAAAAAATAGAAGCAAAGAACGAGCACGACCACCCTCATCAGCCTGCGCGGCACGCAATCATCGACATCGGCTCAGCGGCATCACGACTGCAGTCGACACGCAACAGACGGATTAGACGACTCCCGGTGACGGCCAGACGCCATGGCTTCGCTCGACGTGCGCGACGTGCTGAACCTGCCGCAAGATGGCGGCGCGGGCGTCAACAACGGCGCAGGCTCCCGTCCATCCAAAAAGCAAAAGACGGCGGCGGCGGCTGCTGCGATTGCTGCGTCGCGGTCCAACCTCAAGGGCCTTGCACGCGAAGTGCAGAGCCTGGGCGGCGACAACCCGATCTCCATCGTGCCGCAGCTCATGTCCAACTTCAAAAAGAAGCGGATGGCTAGCCGCAAGCCGGCCGCACACTGGGACCTGCGACCGTTCAAGAACTCGGCGCGCGACGACGGAACGCTGGTGCTGCGGCACTGGCGGAGGAGGACGGATGTGGACGATGCAGCCCGACCACAGCCGCCAGCACAGAAGAAGAAGGAGGGGGAGAAGGAAGGCAGCACACAAGACGAACAGGCGGCCGGTGCGGGAGAGGCAGAGGCACAGAAGCATGCACAGACGGCAGCGGACGAGCCAGCCATGGAGGACTCGGCGTTTGCCAAGTTCAATGTGGAGGTGGTGGTGCCGCAGTACAGCGACGACCAGTACGCGACCAATCTGCAGAACGCCGACTGGTCGAGGGAGGAGACGGACTACCTGCTGCAGCTGGTGCGGGACTTTGATCTGCGGTGGCCTCTCATCTGGGACCGGTACGACTACAAGCCGGCCGACGCAGCTGCAAAAGAGCCCAAGACAGAAGAGGAGGAGGAAGAAGCGGCGGGCGGCTCGTCTGCGCTGGTGCAGGCGTCGGCCGAGGACGGCTCGGGGCGTACGATGGAGGACCTCAAGGCGCGGTACTATGAGATTGCAGCCAAGATGATGGCGGTGCAGAAGCCAGCGCAGTACATGACGCAGTCGGAGTACAACCTGCACGGGATGATGGCCAACTTCAAGCCGCAGCAGGAGAAGATGCGCAAGGCGTTTGTGGCCAACGCGCTGTCGCGGTCGCGCGAGGAGGTGCGCGAGGAGGAAGCCTTGCTGCTCGAGGTGCGCCGCATCATGGCCCGCGTCGAGCGCACCAACGAGGAGCGTCGCGAGCTCTACAACCGCCTCGACTTCCCGCACACCGACCAGGACATCAGCGCCTTCAAGACGAGCGCCGGCCTCCAGCAGCTGCTGCAGACGCTCATGTTCAACAATGAAAAGTCCAAGAAGCGCAAGAGCCTGGCCACGGGCGAGACCGCCAGTCCCGCCTCGGCGAATGGTCCCGGCTTTGGTGCTGCCGCAGGCGGTGCCGATGGTGGCCGGCGCGACAGCATTGCCGCGTCGGGTGCCGTCCACCGTCGGGACTCGGGCGTGGCGCATGGCGACAAGGCCGACCACGGCGGCGCGTCATCGTCACACGCCGGAGCAGCGGCAGCAGCAGCGGCGGCGGCGGCGGCGGCGGGCGCCGGCACGGGCAAGAACAAAAAGGGAGCAGGACAGGCAGAGCGGCGCAAGCTCACGCAGCAAGAGCAGGAAGTCTACGGCGTGACCTACCACGACCGGCTCGGCTCAGGCCCGACGTTCCGATACGAAAAGATCAACAAGCTCTTCACGCACAAGAGCGGACAGCAGCAGATGCGCATCACCAACATACTGAACGAGCTGGAGATGCCGCCGCGGCTGTTCATGCCTACGGCTGCCGTCACGGCGCAGTTTGAGCAGCTCGTCAACTCGGTCGTGCAGCTCGTGGACCTGCGCAAGGTCAGCGACAAGCTGGACGGCGAGATCAAGATCGAGGAGCAGCGCAAGGCCGAGCGCGACAAGGCGAGGGCTTACCTGTCGGGCCAGACAGACGGGGCCGCTGATGGCGAAAAGACGGACAAGAAGGACGGCAAAGCAGCAGCAGCAGCAGTGGCTGCAACAGCGGCTGCAACAGCTACAGCACCGGCAGACAAGACCGGCGAGAAGGCGGTGGCGGACAAGGCAGAAGCGGCCAAAGATGCGTCGGCGTCTATAAAAGCAGACACCGGCGAAGAGAAGCCGGAGAAGCCGGAGAAGCCGGCCGGCGAGGACGGCGTGCCGCTGCCAGCCAAGGCGGACAGCAGCAACAAGGACAAGGACACAGCAGCAGCATCAGGGTCACGACCAGGCAGCAGCCACGCGGCCGGCACTGCCCACAAGCGCAGCGCCAGCGTGCTGAGCATGGCGAGCGACAAGAGCTCGAAGCGCCAGAAGAAGTAGCGCTGGCTGGCTGGCTGTGTATGATTATTTTTGATTATTTGTCTTTTTTTTGGAAATAGCAAGGGGGCGTTGGAAGTGTTCTTGACCCCATTGCAACCAGAAAAGAAGGAGGAGAGAATAAAAAAAAGGGCCGATACTTGCGACAAGTTTCTCTCGTGAGATGAAGCAAGCTCGTCGTAGACCAATGGACGTCTCTCGGTCTGATTAGGACAGGAACACACATGCCAAAAATAGACTCGGTTCCTGTTTCGAACAAGCGGGGGGGCACGACAGCGGCCTTTTCTGCGGCCCGTACATGCCAGGAGAGACCGAAGAAGATGGTGTGCTCGGTCGGGGGACAAGGCCGCAGGACCTGGGACCTCTTCTCCGTCTTGTTTTTTGTCTTGCCTCAACGTCTCGTCTAAAGGCCTGCAGTGCAACCTGCAAAACACAGATGGAGAGACAGAAAAGGTTGTGGGAAGCACCGCATCTGCGGGAAAAGCACACATATCTGTGACGAGCTGGGCGCCAATCCAACAGGGCCTCGGTCTGTTTTTCGTGGCTGGTGATCTGTTTGCATGCATTCATGTTTTTTTGTTTTTTTTTCCTTTTGTTTCAACACTTATTTTTAAACTCATAATTTGCCATCACGATAACTTTAATTCCCACCAGCCAATGACGAGATGACGATTGGGTAGAAACAGAAACGCATATCAAAAACTAAGAGGCAGAGATGAAACGAAGTGAACAAACAGGAGCGAATGAACCTGTATCCAGTTGAAATACGATTGTTTCTTGTCCGTTTCTCATGCTCGCGGGAAATGCACAATGCTACGATAACCAGCGTTCTCTCCCATCTGCGTCCTCGTTTCCGGCAGGGATTCGGACATGAACAGGCCTCCCGCTCGCTGATAAGATTGCCTCTGCTTCAACTAAGCGCCGGACCAGAATCAAGAAACACTAACCAGCGCCAACCGTACAAGAAACACCAAAGAAGCATACCCAGCTCTGCATGTTGGCTCACCCTACTACCTTTCTCTGCATGTTATCTGTTCTTTGTCTGCTACAGAAGCCAGACCAAGGCTTCTGTGGGCCAACGTCGACACGACGTGTCGTTGCAATAAACTCAACCAAAGGTGTGAATGGGCGTGTTCCACCCGCAGGTACATTGTACATACATAATAATAGCCACACAATACTTGGGGTTGCAGATTCCGGGCTTCACATTGGCTCGCTTCGTCAAAACAAGGTTTGCTTTTCTGTTGGGTGTGATATGTCCTCCTTCCCGTCCAATGGGGATGGGCCGGGCAGACCGAGGGGGGTATGAAAAATCAGATTCCAGAAATAGCCAGACAAGGAGAAAGAGAGGCCCGGATAGAGGCCCAGCCATTCATTGCCGGGGCCGCCAAAGATCGGTTAGCATGGAAGGGCCAGGGGTCTGTTCTGCAGCCGCCATGCCGTGCTGTTCGTCATTTTTGCGGACATTGTCATTGCGCCTTGCCCCTGGACCCATGGGTCCCAATCTGGTACAGATGTGATGAGCTGCATCTCGCAGAAAACGGGTTGGTGATCATGGGCCGCAGGCACAGTGACCAAGCGCCGGCACCACGGACGGTTGATCGGTAGCTTTATTTAGAAACGAGCGGAGAAAGAATAGAAGAAGAAGAGGGAGGGGGGGGGGTGCAAAAATGGACATGCAGCACTCGCATACATCTCCGTTTCAAAAGTATCATCGATGAGAAACTTGCCTCTGCATTGTCGTAAAAATAGCCGCCTGCACAAGCATCCACCGTAGACAGACGGAATCGTCAAAGGCGAGTGGAGGCAGACGATGTGTTTCCCCTCATGCGGAGAATAGAGTATGGTCCGCCCAATGGATCTCGGCCAACAACGGCGAGATGGGCCTGGAAACGGCGTGAAACCGGCGAGCCCACCACGGCGTCTCGCCGGTGCCGGTACCTGCATGACGATATATGGAGACTGCCACCTGGCGGGAAGCCTGCATGCCGCGGCATTGGCTGGACTTGGACGAGCTAGCCGCGCTGCTTCAGCTGTGATTCATCTAGAGGGGTTGGAGGTCGGCCAGTTGGTCCAGAAATAGGGAGGGTGAACACTCGCTCGCTCCCTATTTAGAGGCTCAATCCACCCAGCCGGACCTGGTGCCAGAGGCCCAGTGGGAAAGGTGTGTAGGTGTAGGTGTGGGGTGGTGACCAAGGCCGTGGCCGCTTTGAATGGCCCAACGTCAACGACCAGTCGTGTATTTTTGGAGGAAGATTCAGACACAGATCCCTCTCGATAAAGAGACGAAGACGTGATGGAAGCAAACCATTGGCGACGTGGAGAGTGGAGTGGAAGTGATGGGAAAACGATCTTGCATGCTTGGCGGGTAGTACCCATCGATGAGAGGCCCCTTTCCATGGAGGGAAACCTGGAGGCGATTCACCGGCGCTTCCAATAGGAGACAGGATCCATGCATCTTGATCTGCCTTCCTTCTTCCATGCTCGTGGCGTTCCTGACCTTATGCAGCTGTTTGCTGCTCTGGCTGCTCTCATTTGTTGCTGTATTTAGGGGGTGACGTCCGGCGCTTAAAATTTGGGCTGGGCGGCTATTTCCTCTGCGCGTGGCTTTGCCCCTGATTGATGGGGGGAGGGGGTGCCAGAAAAAAAACGAAAAAGAAAACGAAAACGAAAACGAAGAGGATGAGGCAATTTTTGTCTGTGTTTGTGGACAGCCAGGAGTCACCAAATAGCAGAAGCAATAACGAGGCCCAAGGAGAAAGTCTTGCTTCGCTCTTGCCAATTGCCGCAGAAAAGATTGCGTCACGTGCATTGGCATGCGACGGAAGGCGCGACTCAGTCGGCTTGTCGCCCTCCCACCGCTTTAGCTTGGAGGCAGAGCCGATCGGGCGAGACAGCTTGGCCGAGTTTCCCAACCACTGATGCGCAGTGGATGCGCGCCACCTCGCGCGCTGTGGGGGACCATCCAGACCGCTGGGAAGAATTGGCCCCCAAGTACCGTTTTGGGGTGGAGACCAGGAGGCAGCAGCCAAGGCGAAAAAGGCCAGCCAGTCGACCGAGAAGACAGAAGAACCCGAGAGAACAAAGCGCAGCCAATCGGAGCACGAGCGACGGACGTGATCTCAGGATAAACGGAGAGGCGGGCGGCCTGGCAAATTGACCCTAAGAGCAGTGTGGCCCGATCTGTGTATGCGCGGCTCGTCCGAGGCACAACCCGCAAACCAACTGGTGTCGTGAGGTTGCAGTGTCTTTTTTTTTTTTTGCGCCCTCGTACGAGGGACAAGTATCACGCCGCCGGAGACGGAGACCGAGATGGGCCTCGGTTTCTCGCAGAGTTTCCGGACCGCGTATTCCTGTCCCTACCTACCTGCCTGCCTGCTTGTGCTGTGAGATCAACAAACGGACTGGACAGACAGAAACGACGCGTCTCTGGTTCCTACTACCCTCCCTTTCCGCTCGGCCAACATGATAAATGAATCCAGGACACCTGACGAACCAACAGCAGCCAACCAGCTGGCCAGCCAGCAGAACGCATGTGCTGTCTAAACAGGGCCATAGCTCCGTGAAGGGAGGGGGGGGGGGCAAGGGGGGAGGACGGACGGGATGGGTATACATGTAACAGGTGTGTGCCCGCTTGATGAGAAACATGGCCAACGAGCATGTTGCATGTTGCATGCTGCATGCTGCATGCTGCAGGCATGAACTCCTCTCTCCCTTCCTCCTCTTGTCGTTTTCTGTTCTATTCTAGGCTCTTATTATGCAGAGCATGATTGAGAGCCGGCGCATCTGCTTTTTGTGTCTAGGAGGGGGGGGGGACACCTGCAATAGCCTGAGGACAAGCGAGGAAAAGGATAAGATCGCCTGTCCAATCCCGGGTTGCGCACTGTCCTGTCTCCGTCTCCTGCAGCATGTGCGGAGCACAAGAGGGTTCGCTGCAACCCACTCTTGTGTCCTGCCATCCACCACCTCCGCGGCTGTAGTTCCGTTTCCCACTCACCTGCACTGCTGCCCCCCCTCCCCCTACCCTACCTCCCTCCCCCTCACTTGCTGTGTCCCCGTACTTCGCTGGCGCGCGCGCAACAGACAAGCCATCGGACCGGCGTGCGTGCGATGTAATGCGCCATAGTTTCTCAATCTGTAGACAGGGTTCATCCTGCGAGCGTGTGTGTGATGTATTTCTCGTAGGACAAGCATGCAAGGAGGTGACACTGTTCGCTTTTCTCGTACTGCGTGCCGCCGCCATTTCCGTATTTGTTCTTGCGCGGTCCCTTTTTCCTTGACCAGGACCGCCCTGCATGCTCCATACCATAGCTGTTCCAATGGCCCCGTTTTCTGGGCTGCAGTGCAAGCATGCTCGTGCGCTGTACGAAGTACTTCGTACGAGCAACTGCAACCGCCGTTGCAGCCCTTGTTCCTCGCTTTTTGCGAGACAGGGGAGCGCGCTCCCGCCGCTGACTGGCTGTTGTGACGGGGCACATCGCCCAAGCAGACCAACCCTGGCAACTCGAGGCCCCCTCCTCCACTAACCCCCCCCCCCC